>PVKS010009852.1:0-62402 GCA_004027875.1 Aplodontia rufa
AAAAAAAAAAAAAAAAAAAAAAGAGAGAGTTCCTGGCAAATACGTTCCCCGTGGCAGATGGGATAGGTCAGAGGAAGTGGGAGGATGAGACTGCAAGTCTGTCAGGACAGTGGAGCTGGTAGGCCACACAAAGGGATTTGAATATTTCCCTCCTCGGAGCATGAGAGAGGCACTGAGGGCTTTAAATAAGGGGATGACATGACCAGATTCACAGGGGTCACTGATCCTGGGACAGAGACTCTTCTCCATCCTGGTGGATAAAAAGACTGAGCTCTGTTTAGGGCTGGTCAGAGAGCCAGCCAGCAAGAGGGTGAGCTCGCAGGGGCCCGTGAGTGTTAATTATCCTTGACCGAGAGCCAACCTCTACCAGGGGTCACAGTCATTTGGCCACCGGCACTTTCTCTGATTTCCAATCTATTCAGCACTCTGTCCAGCTCCTATAATTTGTGTTTGCTTTTTCATCGTGCTTCCTTTTGTTTCTTTGTACCGCTTTATTTATTTATTTATCACGCATTGTATATGGGTACATATCATACTATTCCCCGTAAATATGCCCAGTGATTATGCATGAAATAAAAATAAAGATAAAAAGAACTACAGTCAACAATGAAATATCTTTTCCATGTAGATTTGTATGCCTGCATTGTTTTTCCTTTTCTGTTAATGTGTACATTACTTTGATTGCATTCATCTGATGTTTTTGTATCCCTGGGGGGGAAAACCTCTATTTGATAATGATGTATACTACTTTTCAGATGTTGCTGAATTCTATTTGCTACTACAGGAACGAAGGGAAAGCTAATGAACAAGCTCTCTAAATTCTCTTTTGGAAAGCTAGTCCTTTCAGTGATGTGGTAGGCAAAAGCAGCCTGCTTTGGTCACAGTTTGGAGGGCCAGGCAGAAGGCAAACCCCAATGGCACTTTTGCCAGTGGCTGACAGGCCAGTCGCTGGTATCAAGAGCCTGCGGGTGGGTCAGTTGGAGCAGTTGCCTGGGCTGTTAGTCCCAGCGATCATTCCCAGGACTTTCCCCAGCTCATCATTACTGACCTTCAGAGCATAATTTCACTTTGGCAAGAGAGAGACTGCTTCTGCATTGGGAAGACGTCTTCCTTCCTGAGTAGCTTTTGTACAAGTGACAGGATTCTGACTTCTATTTCTTCTTCCCTATGGTTTGGACTTCATTGTGAGGCTCATGGTTTGGTGACACTCAGTATTTGACTTCTGAAAGAGAGCCTTAGTATAGCCTTCATTGTGAATTGGTTTAGAGATGTCCAATGTTACGGAACCTCTGCTCACAGGGGTTCTCTTTTTTTGTTTGTTTGTTTCTGAGATCTGGTTGCAGTTGCAGCTTACGTAATGTTAAGTATATACTTCTGACTGACTGTGTCTGACTTCGGAAGCAATGGGAACTGTTAATTCTGTCTCTACGTGCATCCCATTGGATTGCATTCTCCAAATTTGGGGGATGTTCAGCCACTTACTACCTGGCCCTCATATTCTTAGAGAGAGAGATGGTGGGAAAATGTGTCCTGGAAACAGCATCATACAGAATTTAATTCAAACCCACTATTATGGTTTAGATATGAGGTGTCCCCAAAAAACTCATGTGAGAAACAATCAAAGAGTTTAGAGGTGGAATGACTGGGTTATGAGAACCTTAACCTAGTCATTGAATTAATCCCTGATGGGGATGAACTGGGTTGTAACTGTAGCTGCGTAGGGTGTGCCTGGAGGAGGTGGGTCACTCGGGGCATGGTTTGGAGTGTTATATTTTGTCCCTGGTGACTGGAGTCACCCTCTGCTTCCTGATTGCCATGTCCTGAGCTGTTTTCCTCTTTCACATCCTGCTTCAGCTTGGGTACAGAGCAATGGAGTTGGCCATTTACAGACTGAGACCCCTGAAACGTGAGCCCCAAGTATGCTTTCCCTCCTTTAAAATTGTTCTTGTCAGGTATTTTGGTTGCATCAATGAAAAAAATTTACTAAAACACCCACCAAGGCAAACTGCTCCTAGAATTGCTAAGAATACCTTTGGTGGGCATTCCTGTGGCTCTGCTCTTGGTTTGGCGGGGACTTTGCACACTTTAATGTTTTATGGTCTTTCTTTCTGGTGAATTCACCTTGGGTTGTGCATGCTTAGTTTGATTTTTTTATTTGATCAGCATGCCTAATTTAAAAATTTCTTACGAATACTTTTAAGTTAATTCATAAATTGCAATTATAGGATAAAAATGAAAAGGGCTTTTCATTCTTTGCCTATTTTATTTAAAATTACTTTTGCATGTATTTTTGAATTTACATATCTTTGTAGGGTAAATTATGGTAATCCAATACACGTATGCAATAGGTAATAATCATATCTATGTAATAAGCATTGCCATCTATTCAAGCAGTTATCATTTTATGTTTTGGGGATCATACTCTTTTCTTCCAGTCACTTTGAACTATGTCATAGTTTGTTTTAACCAATAGTTACCCAGTTACTCTGCTGTGTTAAAAAAGAATCGGTAGAGTTTCCTCTATCCTGCGTTTTTGTGGTCCCATTTTGAAATTATTTCTGTCTCTACTCCCCTTCCCAGTCTCTAAAGACCATAATTCCAATGTGTTCTTTTTCAGGGTTAACTCATTGGTTTCTACAAATGAGAATTTGTCTTTCTATGTCTTGCTTTATCTTGCTTATCCTAATGACCTCCAGCTTCACCCGTGTTGCTGGAAATTGCAGGATTTCATTCTTTATATGGCCAAACAGTATTCCATTGTGAAAGTATACCACATTTTGTCTACTCATCTGGTGAAAGGCATCAGAATCCGTATTGACTGCTGAAAGGCCATTGATTCCATATTTTGAATATTTGAATGCTGCTGCAATAAACATAGGAGTACAAGTATTTTTTGGTATAATGACTTCATATGCTTTAGATATATATCCAGTAACAGAAATACTGGATGAAATAATATTTATACTTTTACTCTTTTGAGGAAACTTCATTCTGTTTTCCATATTAGCTGTATGAATTTACATCTCCACCAACAATGTATAAGAGTTTCCTTTGCTCTGCGTTCTTGCCAGCCATTGTTATTATTTATTTTTTTGCTGATGGACACTCTAACTGGGTGAGATGACATCTCACTGTGGTTTTGATTTACATTTCTCTGATGATTAGTGAAGTTGGCTACTTTTTAAAATGACTTTGTTGGCTATTTGTATGTCTTCTTTTTAGAAATGTCTATTTATTTAATTCTTAAGTTTTATTTATTTGTTTATTTTACTTATTTTGATATGAGTGATTGAGCCCAGTGGGACTTAACCACCAATCCTTATCCCCAGCTCTTTTATCGTTTTGTTTTTTATTTTTTTAGGTACTAGCGATTGAATCCAGGGTCATTTAACCACTGATCCACATCTCCAGTCCTTTTTATATTTTATTTTGAGTTGGGGTCTCACTAGGTTGGATAGGGCCTTGTTAAGTTCCTGAGACTGGCTTTGAGCTTGAGATCCTCCTGCCTCAGCCTCCGAGATGCTGGGATGACAGGTATGTGCCACTACAACTAGCTTCTCTATTTTGCTTTTGCTCCTTGTGGTTTTGGGGTTCCATTTGAAAGACTGTTGCCTTTGTCAATATCTTGAACTTTTTCCTCTGTGTTTTCTTGTAGCAATTTTATAGGTTTAGGTTCAAGCTTTAGGTCTTTGATCCAATTTAAGTAGATTTTTACATAGGGTGAGAGGAAGTTATCTAGTTTCATTCTCTTTCATATGCATATCCAATTTTGCCATCACTGTTTATTGAAGAAACTATCTTTTCTCCACTATATGTTCTTGGTTTGGTACCTTTCTCAAAATTCAATTGGCCATATAAGCACAGACTAACTTCTGATACTTTGTTCTATTCCATTGGTTTGTGCGTATCCTCGTCTATTTTATGAAATACAATGCTGTGTTAGTTTGTATTGTTTTGAAGCATGTTTTGAGGTACGGTATTATGATGTCTCCAGTCTTTTTTTTTTTTTTTTTAACTTCAGTATTGCTTTGGTTGTTCTGGATCTTTTGTGGTTCCATATGAATATTTTAAATGAATATATATATATATATATATATATATATATATTTGTTTGTCTATTTCTGTGAGAAAAACATTGGTATTTTTATGAGAATTTCATTGAACCTATAGACCAATTTGGGTAGTATGGCCATTTTAACAATGCTGCTTCTTCTGGACCATGAACATGGACTGGTTTTCATTTTTAAAAAATGTATGTGTCCTGGGGCTGGAGCAGTGGCTCAGTGGTTACGGTGCTTGCCCGGCATGTGCGGGTACATGGGTTCAAACTCAAGCACCCACATACACAACTAAGTATCAGAGCAAAGAAGGCTTTGTGAAAAATCTCAATAAAAATTGATTCTGTCACTGTCCTTCTCTCTAAAAAAAAAAAAAAAAAGTATGTGTCCTCTGTAATTTCTTTCATCAATATTTTGTAGTTTTCATTGGAAAGGTCTTTCATTTCCTCAGTTAAATTTACACCTAAATATTTTTCATTGTGGCTGTTGTGGATGAAATTGCTTCCTTAATTTATTTTTCCACAAGTTCATTTTTGGTGTATAAAAATGCTACTCTTTTTGTATGATGATTTCACATCCTGCAACTTTACTGAATTCATTTATAAGTTACAATAATTTTCTGATGGGGTATTTAGGTTTTTCTATGTATATAATCATGTCATCTGCAATCATGGATAATTTCACTTTGTCTTTTCCAATTTCAATTTCTCTTTTCTAATTACACTTGCTAAGAGTTTCCAGTGCTGCATTAAATCAAAGTGGTGGAAGTGGACATCATTGTCTTGTTACTGATCTTAGAGGAAATCTTTTCAGCTTTTCCTCATTCAGTATAATATTGACTGGGACTTTTCATATTTAGCTCTTAGTATTTTGAGGTACATTCCCTCTGTAGCTAGTTACTGAGAATTTTTATCATGAAGAGATGCTAAATCTCATCAAATACCTTTACAGCATTTATAAAAATAGTCATACATTTGTCTCTTGTTCTGTTGATGTGTTGTATCACCTTCATTGATCTGCATATGGTGAACAATCCTTGCAGACCTAGGATGAATCCACTTGATCATGGTGCATGATCTTTTTGATGTTCTGCTGATTTTTTTGCTAGTATTTTATCAAGAATTTTTGCATCTATGTTCAAGGATATTAGTCTGTAGTTTTCTTTTGTTGTTATTGTATCTTTTTCTAATTTTGGTATTGATAGTATTTGTTTTGTAAAAATAATTTGGTAGAGAACTTTAAATTTCAGTTTATCAGTATAATTTAAGAAAAATGAGAATTATTTTTTCTTAAAATGTTTGTAGAATTGAAGCATAAAGCTATCAGTTCCTGAACTTTTTATAGATGAGAGATTTCAAATGATTGCTTGAATGTGTTTTCTTGTTATTGGTTTGTTTAGATTTTTTATTTCTTCTAGATTCAATTTTGATAGGGTATATGTGTTTAGGAAATTCTTAATTTCTTCTAGGTTTTCCCAATTTTTAGCATACAGTTGCTTTATTTCAGGAGTTTTTATGCTCTTTTCTATTTATGCGGTGTCAAGTTTTAACGTCTTCTTTTTCATCTGATTTTATTTACTTCAGCCTTCTCTCTTTTTTTCAGTCTTGCAAATATATGTCAAATTTGTTTATCCTTTCAAAAAACCAACTCTTTGTTTTGTTGATCTTTTGTTTTTAGTTTTTATTTATTATTTCTGATATCATTTCATTTATTAGTTCTGATTTATTATTTATTTCCTTCTAACATTGGGTTTAGCTTGTTCTTGCTCTTCTGAGTCTTTGAGGTACATTGTTCAGTTGTTTGAGATCTTTCTAGCTTTATGAAGTATGCATTTGTTGCTATGAACTTTCCTTTCAGTACTGCTTTTGATGTAACCCACAGATTTTAGTATGCTATGCTGCCATTTTCATTAGTTTATAGAATTTTTGGAATTTCCCATTTAATTTCTTCCATTATTATCATGTTGGAGCATGTTATTAAATTTCCATGTATTTGTATACTTTTTATTCTTCTTGCTGTTGATTTGTAGTTTTAAACTGTTGTGATCTGAAAAGATACATGACCTCATTGTGGTTTTTTTTTTAAATTTTGTTGAGACTTCATTCATAAACTAACATGTATGTCCCAGAGAATGTTTCATATGGTCCTGAGAAGAATGTATATTCGACTGCTTTTGGATGAAATGTCCTGCAAATATCTTCTAGGTTCATTTGCTTTCTAATATGAATAAATTCAGATGTTTCTTTGTTGATTTTTGGCATAGATAGTCTGCTCATTGAAGAAAGCGGAGTGTTGAAGTCTCTCACCATAATTGTATCATGGTCTATCTCTCCATTAAGATGATTAATATTTGCTTTATGCATCTTGGTGGTCCTGTGTTGGGTATATATATGTTTAAATTGTTATATCTTCTTATTGAATTGATCATTATTTTCAATATTTAATGGTATTCTTTTCCTCTTTTTTACAGCTATTGGTTTAAAGTCTACTTTATCTAACACAAATATAGTCCATTTAGTCAGTTGTATTTTCATCCATTTACATTCAAATTTATTAAGTATCAACTTCTGCCTATCATTCTCTTTATTGTATTATGTTTTCTTTGTATATTTTTGTTTCTTTTTGCCTCTTTTATTGTTTATTTTTGGTACTTGGTAGTTTTCTGTTATGCTAAGGCTTATTCTCTTCTTTTTCTCTATTGTGTGTTTGTTTGTAAGGTGAATTTGTATATTCATGTGATGAAATCCCTCAGTTTCTGATCATCTAAGAAAGAGATTGATTCTTCTTCAATTTTGAAGAATAATTTTGTTGAGTATGGTATTGTTGGCTGGCAGCTTTTTTTTATATTTTGAATATGTCATCTCATTTTTTTTTCTGCTAAGAAATATGCTTTAAGCCTGGTGGGCCTTTTCTTACATGTAACTTGAAGCTCTTCTCTTGCTGTTTTTAGGATTCTTTGTCTTGTAATTTTGACATTTTGACAAGATATATCTTGGTTAGGATCTGTTTTGGTTGAATCAGGTTGGGGGTCCTTTGGCTTCTTGTATCTGTTTGCCTATATCTCCTTGCAGACATGGGAAGTTGTCAGCCATTATTTCATGAAATAGGTTTTCAACTCCCTTTTCCTTTCCTTCTCTTTCTTGAACTTTCATAATGCTAATATTTGGTTGCTTAGCTGTATCCCATATGCCTTGTAAGTTTTACTCATTCTTTTAATATTTTCTTTTGTTCTTACTATGTTTATTCAAAAGCCCTGTCATCTTAGGTGCTCCCTGTCTCGTGTCATTGATGACCTTCCCTTTTTTGGACTCTATCAACAAGAAAGCTATCATCTTATGCAGCCCCTCATTCATAAACTAACATATATATCCCAGAGAATGTTCCATGTGGTCCGAGAAGAATGTATATTCTACTGCTTTTGGATGAAATTCCTGCAAATGTCTTCTAGGTTCATTTGCTTTCTAATATGGATAAATGTAGATGTTTCTTTGTTGATTTTTGGCATAGATAGAAAGCTATCATCTTATGCAGCCCTTCAACTGTGGACCTGCAGATCAACAGCTCAAATAGTCTTCTTTCAAAAACCAATGCAAACAAACAACAACAAAAACTATCCTTGAGTTCCAAAATTCTTTCTTCTGCTTGCTCTAGTGTGTTGTAGAAGTTCTCTACTGTACTTTTCATTTCATTTATGGCAGCTTTTAGTTACTAGATTTCCAATTGGTTCTTTTTAGTGATTTCTATCTCTTGGGTGAAATTCTCATTCATATCTTGAATTATTTTTTTTCCTTTTCTTTGTACTACTTATCTGTGTTCTCTCACACCCCTCTGAGTTTCCTTAGGATCATTATTTTAATTTTTTTTCAGGCACTTCATAGATTATTTTAATTGAGATTAATTTCCAGAGAATGACTTTTATTTGGAGGTGTCATGCTTCCTGTGTCCTTCTTTGATGTCAATGCAACTGTTGTAATGTTTGGTTTTTCCAATTTTATGAAATAGCTTTTGTAGGGAAAGTTTTTTTTAGATCAACTATAGGATGTTAGTTGAATAGATGTTTTTTATTATCTAAAAAGAGAGTCAATTTTATTTATTTTTTTTCATTCGTTTTTTGCTTTTCTGACGCTTAGTTCTGTATGTGGTACTGGAGTTTGAATTTGGGTCTTCATGCATGCCAGGAAAGTTCTTTACCACTAAGTCATCTCTCCAGCCCATAAATCAGTGGGTTTTTTTTTTTTTTTTTTTTTTTTTTTTTTTTTTTTTTTTTTTTTTTTTTTTTTTTTTTTTTTTTTTTTTTTTTTTTTTTTTTTTTTTTTGTTGTTGTTATAGGAGAGTTAGAAACTAAAGTCTCTATTTTATTTCTTCTCTTTAATGGATGTCAGCATTGTCTTTGAGTGCCTCAGTAGTCTAGATGGCAGAGGTTCTTGAAGGTAGTTGAGACTTTGCAGCAGACATAGGCTTTCAAGGGTGTGTGTTTTCTGGTTCCACACAGTTGAGTTCTGATGGCATTGTAGCATGTGGCAGCAGCTGGAAGCTATGGGGAAGACTGTCTCCTGGTCCCCCCAGCATGATGTCAGGAGTTGTGACACCAGAATACACAGTTCCAAAGTTACAGAATATGAAGGAGAACTTTCCCAGGACTCTAGGAATGAATGTAGCAGATGCCTGGGCCTCTGTTGCACGCAGTCATAGTTCCGGAGCCAAAAGATGGGACAGGGGCTTTTGCAAGTCTCACCTGATATAATCACAGATGGTGCTAATGTCTGTTACACTGGTAATGAAAATTCAAGGTTTTGGAACACAGAAGGACCTTCCCTAGGTCCTGTAGGGTGATTGTAGTTGGGGCTGGGGCTTGTATCACTGTTAGTTGCTTTTACAGAGATGTGGGAATCAAGTGATAACTTCTACAGGTCTCAGAAAACAAGCACAAACGATGTCAGAACTTTTGGCATCAGTGGCTATGGTCTGAAGTCTGTGGACTGTTAAGGAGACATTCCCCAGGTTGTCCAAGGCACGTTCAGGTGCCTTGTGATGGCTAGTGGTGCTGGTATCAATACTCCTTGAAGTGTAGGATGAAAGGGAGACTTTATCTAGGTCCCATGGGTTGCACAGGGGTGATGCTGAGGTATGTGGGTTTATTATCTGTAGTCCTGGGGCTTCAGGGTATGAGTGGGTATATACCAAGTTCCCATTGGTGAAGCTCTGATGGGGACAGGGCCCATGGCACTGATAGTTACAGTTCTTTAGCTGAATAAAATAAATGTGCTCTTTCCCTGGTCTTCAGAGATAAGCTTGAGTTATACCTATGCTTTTTGAACCAGGAACTGCGCTTATAAGCCTGTGGGCTGGTTAGGAGACTTGACCCAGTCAAGGGCAGGTATTGGGAATCATTGGGGCCACTGATTACCCCATTACTAGAACTGTAGGGCTTGGATGAGAGCTTCCCCAGTTTCCCAGACAGGTGAAATCAGAGTTTTCTATCACTGTACAATCTCAAGGTTGTGAGCTACACAGAAAACCTCCCCTAAATTGCAGCAGGGGAGCACAGAGAATGGCAGGGCTAGGGTTTAGCACCATCCCTGTGGCTGAAGCTGTTGGGTGTGACTGGAACTTTTCCCAGCTCTGAGTGGACAGACATAGATGAGGCCAGGATTTTACAGTAGTGGATACAGTCCTAAAGTTGTGGTCTTGGAAAGAGATCCTCCCCAATTCCTGCATGGTGAGTAGACTGATGGATCTTTTGTTGGGACCATGGAGTCCCTGGTCCTGAAGCTGCAGGGTGATAAGAGGGCTGCCATACATCAAGTGAGGTGCAAACCAGCTTGAGGTTTCTGACAAGGTGCACTGTTGTACTGCTGTTCTCTAAGCCAAGGTGGTGTCTTGAATGTCTCTGTGGTAGAGTTAATTATGGGGCTTAGGGGAGGTCCAAATCAGTACCTTCTTTAGAGCGGAGGAGTAACTTTTATGCCATTCAGCTCCCAGAACTGGATTTAAAGCTCATTAGCCCTATGGAATTCTCCCTCAGTTAGAATTACTGGTCTTCTGCTATTATCAGGGTTATTGGCACTTTCCCACTTACCTCGTGTTAGCAGCCTCAGGCTCCCTTCCTCCAACCAGGGAGCCAGGCTGAAATTCTTAATTGGCTTATTCTTTCTCTAAGTTGCTTATTTCTTCAAGTTTAGGGTTTCCATCATTTCATTGCTGATTTCCAGTGTTCTCTTCCTTTCACTTTCCTTGTGATATAGTTTCTCCTTGCTGCCCTGTGGAACAGTTGCCTGAAGCATACTTCTATTCAGGTGTCTTGGCTCCCTCTGTCTCTTTTTCTTTCATGCCCTGCTTTAGCAGTGAACCTAAGATGTTCAATGAAAGTGGAGAATTATTTTCATAATGTGATATTTTAAATAGTTTCATCTCTTTTCAACTAGCTTTTTTGTTTGTTTTTCCTTTTATTGTTCAATCAATTCTAGCCTTAAACTGGGATAATGGCTCAGGATATTTAAATGCCTTAGATGGAGTTGGACAACTTAGCCTTAGTTTGGGTCTAATCATGTGGTACAACCAGGCTTTGAAGAACTTTTTTACTGACAACATTCATAAGGGAGGTATTTCTAAGAAAGAGGCAGAAAGAAGTTTCCTTTGTGAGGTGTGAATATATATAGAACTTAGACTTTAGCTATATCTATGCATTAAAGTGTTCAGAGAAGTTGCTTAAAATATGATTATCAAATGAAAAGATGTGATTGGCTATTGTGTTAATCAGAATTGTGTCACTCTGACAAAATGCCTGAGAGACATCAACTTCAGGGAGGAAAGATTTATTTTGGCTCATGGTTTCAGAGGATTTAGCCCGTGGTCACATGGCCATGTTGCTTTGGGCCTGTGGTGAGGCAAAAAGAGCATGGTGAGGAGCTGATCGCCTCATGGTGGCCAGAAATCAGGGGTAAGTGGTCACAAGGGACAAAATATACCCTGCAAGGCCACACTTGCAATAACATGCTTCCTCCAACTAGGTCCCACCTTCTAGAGTTGCCAGTACCTCCCAAGATTCCATTAAACTATGAATCCAGAAACAGGTTAGTCCATGCATGAGGTCAGAGCCCTCATGGTCCACTCTCCTCAGAAAGGTGAATTTTTTTCCTTTTATTTCCTTTCCTTTTTTCTTCTCTTCCTCTCCCCTCTACTTAAAAAGAAAATGTTGTTTAAAAAGCTACATTGATTTCAGAGGGCACTAATGATTGGGTTATAACCTGGATTTTGAGAAACACTATTATAGAGGATTTAACTGAAATGCTTTTTTTTTCTAGTCCCCCACTATATCAAAGAACCTAATTGTACCTAAATATAGAGTTAGGGAGTTCAGCCTAATTGCTTAAGGGTGACTGAGAATCAGTGAAGATTTCCACAGAGATTCTTGCCTCATTAGAAGTGTAGTAATATTGTTGCTTAAAAAAAATCCATCTCTTTATGTGGATATGAGATGGTGAATTCTCAAATCCCCCTTCATGTGGGAGGGTGTTTAGTGGTGCTTGATAGCTGGGTAATGTCTTTTTGTTCCCACAAGAAATCTATTTCCAGCTCAAACTCTAATCAGAGAGTTATTCCTCTGACCAAAACAAATGACATGGTGGGTGTATTGCTGCTGATCACTAACTCTAAAAACAGCTGACTAGAATTTAGAATGATGAGATCAGAGGGAGAAAGCTTCAGGGTTAGACACTTAGGAAAAAGTGTCATTCTTGTGTTCTAAAGTAACGGGAAGCAAGCATTCTTCAAAATCTGTTGAAGAGAACAATTCCAGTTAGCGTTATTATTATTTCTATCTCAGTTCTGGAAATAAGTGGGTGAGCAAAGTGAATTTTTCATGTGCTGGTTGGTGGAGGATAAAGCCATGGAAACTATGTGACCCCGAAAAAAGGATCAGGACAGTAAACATAAGAAGCAAACCTTGATAGAAATGACCACAACGAGACTTCTTCTCTTAGTCATCCAGACTAAGAAAATCCCCCAATTCTTTAGTGATGGAAGAATGAGAAATTAATATCAGAACGTCAAAATGCGTGGTATTTGTTGTGTGAAATCATACTTCAAATAAATGAGCAGTCAGCATTATATGACTCTGCTTTCACACCAAAAACTCACTCATTCATGTTAAATAATTTGTGTGAGTTTCACAAATCATAAATATAGGACCCAAATCAAGCCTGATGATCCCATTCTTAACTGGTGCTGCTTTTGTTCTACATATCATCAATGAATGTAGTTTTTGCTTTATTATTCATATAATATAAGTACAGAAAATACTTTCCTTCTCAAGGAACTTGTGTTTTTGGAGGTCCAGCAAAAGTGGTCAGGCCAAGAATCCATAAATGCATGGTCTTCCTGCTTGTTCTCGGTAGATGGTGTGTGTTTGCCAAATCCCCTTGCTGGGTTTCTGTAGGAGCTCCTACCTTTCAGTGTTGCCTTCCTCAGGGTGTTAGTCAGCTTTTTGTTGTTGTGACAAAATACCTGAGAAAATCCGTCTGAAGGAGGAAAGATTTGCTGTGGTTCATGGTTTCAGCTGTTTCAGTCTATGGCCACTAGTCCCTTTGTTTCTGGGCCTGTGTTGAGGCAGTACATCGTACATTGTGGCAAAAGAGTGTGGCAGAGAAAAGCTTCTCAACTCATGGTGGTTGTGAAGGTGGAAGGGGATGATATGCTGGGGACGAAATGCAGACCTCAAGGGAAAACCTCCACCTTCTACTCTTCCACAAGGCCCCACCTCCTAAAGTTTCCACCACTTCCACATAGCTCATTAAGCTATGAGTCTATCAAAGGACTGACTCATTGATGAAGTCAGTGCCTTCATGAGCCAATCTCTTTCCCAAAGCCCTTCCTTTGAAAATTGCTGCATTGGGGACCAAGCCTTCAACACATGAGCCTTTGGGGGACATTTCAGATCCAAACCATAGCATTCAGGGACATTTTTGATGAGTCTGTTTCCTGTGTGTGGGTCTTTAATTTCCGTATTCCTCTAAAAGCATACCTGAATTGTAATATTTCAGAACAAAGGGAAAATCTCTTCGGGAAGACATTTTCATCTGGAGCTCTTTTAGGCCCCCACAGGTTAAAAGTGATTAAGTCATTACTTTTGTTTCTTACTTTAAGGCTATATGACACAAAGAAGTTATTTAGCCTAAATTATTCCTCAACAGGAATCATCTACCAGCTAGATTTTTAAGCATCTTGGTCCATCATTTATGGATTATGTATTTTGTGAGGGGGAGAAAGGACAAGTTTTTTTTTTTTCTCTGAGCTCTACAGTCTTCCAGAGATTATTGGTAAATTTGTCCTGCTGTATATTGGAGTGCCAAAAGTTGGCTTGTAATGTATGGTGAGAATAAAAGGGAAACAGGACTGCAACACTTCAATTGAATACATTAAATTTTGCTGCAGCTCATACTTGTTGCATTTCTAGAGATTCTGTGAGATGCTCAGATTAGATGTAGGGAGAAAAATGGGAAGGAAAACAGACTAATATCTTTTGAAAGTTTTCCTATTTCAGGGGCTTTATATACAACGTATCTCAAGGTCAAAATATTAGTTGAGGATCCTTATCTATATTTGACAGAGGAGGAAACTGAGGTCTGCATAATAATCTATTTGTCCAGGCCCATATAGATCTCAGAAGCACTATTTGAGCTCAGCATTTTCTCTCTTAAGTTCATATTCTTTCCATCAGTCCATGGAAATGTCTAATCTTCACAAAGTTTATAATTTAGTGTTTCAGACATAAAAGCAAGAGAGCATATATTATGAATGAAATGTGTGTTAAATGTCCAAAAAGTGAGTGGTAACAGTGTTGAGATAATATTGGTTTATTTAAGCCAGTGTTGATTGCAGAAATAATACCCTAGTTTCTATTCAAGGTTTTAGGGAGCTAGGGTGCCTCTTACATTCATGCAGTGGAAAATAGGGCTAGATAAATTGTAAATTCATGGCTTTTCTTGATCTGGTCAGAGAACCTAGAAAGCTTGTCATAGGGTAACCGCTTTGCCAAAAATCTAAGGAGAGAGAGTTCACAGCACACAGAGGCAAGAAATGAACACTGGCACTGACTTACCTGGTGCAGACAACAGGCATTGGTAAGAGGAGTTCTATTGCAGTTAATTGGGAGTTGGCAGAGGCTGACTATGCACTGGAAGGCCTAGGATCCACAGAAAGTAGGTGAATTTATAATCTCTTTCAGATTCTTCTCTACAAACCCTTCTGAGCACTTGTAGAAAAGGTTGGAGAGGGTCCTAAGAAAGTGTCCTTCGAGGTGAAGATATGGGAAGAGAAAATGTAGACACTGGAAGATGGATGGAGAATTCTACCCTCTTGCAGGTTTTCCCCACGGAGCAAAAACTTTAAAATATAGGGGATAGGGCAAGTTTCTTATAGTACTTTTTCAATAGCCTATATTCCATTTTTCTGCATAGTCTTCAAAGTTATTTTAATACCTGTGTAATACTCTATCTCATGGAAATATCATAATTTATTTATACATTTTCCTATTTTTGGACACTTACTTGATCACATTTATTTTGGGCATTGAATTTTTTTTTTAATGTGAGGATCCAAAAAGGGGGACATAAAATCATGAAAAAAATTGCCATCTATGAAACTCTTGGGACTGGAGCAGTAGCTCAGTGGTTTGGAGAAATTGCCTGGCATGCACAGGACCTTGGTTCAAACCCCAGAACCACATACATAACTAAGTGTTGGAGAAACAAAAGCCAGATGAAAAACTAAATAAAATTAATTCTCTCTCTCTCTCACTTTCCCTCTCTTTCTTTATATATATATATATATATATATATATATATATATATATATATATATATGTGTGTGTGTGTGTGTGTGTATCTCATATATATACACAATAACAAGAATACTTTTACAAAATGCAGAAGATAATTTCATGAGATGATAACTCCTAATCTTTCTGTATACAAGGTGAGAAAGAGCCCTAAAATGTAAATTAGTGTAGGGAATTTACAGAAGACTCAGTAGGTCTCACCTTCTTTCTATTTGTGGTGTGTGCCTTTAGTGTTTGATATAGAACTTTGCTTGTAACCAAGCTCAGTGTGGGTTGATGCAAACGCACTTGTGTCTTCCTTGTTACTCCAGCTCCTATCTGTCTTCATTTTGGAGAAAATTCCACCCCTCACAACCAAATTACTTCTAAGCTTTGACATCAGCCATGTGGTAAGAAACAACTTACAAAGGAAAAAGGAAATAAAGGAATTTCCTTCATGTAAGACAGAAAGGAAGATTGAAACAACCCTTGGAAGCTAGAAGGCACAAAGAATAAAAATAAAATTTAGTAATACTCAAAGTAATATTCTGTAAGAAGCCAAGTCTTTCACCCTATTCTCAAAATCAAAAGAATGATCAGCAAGATTTTTAATGTTTCTAAGTTGATTGATATGATAATTAGAAATTATTTTACTGTTGAGCTTTGAAAAATCCAATCAGAACTAAACAAACAGGTTTTTTATTTTTTCAATTCAAGCTTTCTATGACACCAGGTATCTACCAGCTTTTATAAAATTACATTTTTTAACACACTGTTTTGAACTCTGAGTTTATTGAGGCATTCTCAGATTCAACAATGGTTTCTTTAGGACATCTCACCCTTTTATTCTCATGTTCTTCATGATTAGAGTGACAATTTTTAAAGAAAATTAACAATCTTCCAATTTTGTAAATATTTTCATGTTAGATTTTCTAGCTATGAAAATGCATTTCTTTTTCTTTGAAGTTTTTGTTTTTCCAAGTCCTGGAATTCATCTGTGATTCAACTCAATATTTATGTTTCTTTACTATAAAAATTCCAAGATGATATAATATCTTGAGTGTTATGAAGTTTTAATATATATAACTTGGATATAAAATGCATATAGCTTGACATAAAATTCTGTGAATTCTTTTTACTTGCACTTCTTGTGATTAAGTGCATTTTTTCTATCTAACTGTTGGTATCTTTCACTAACTCTGAAAAATTGTCAGCTATTATCCCTTCCTTTCTATTATTATTTATATTTTCTTCTTCTAGAACTCTGATTAAATAAATATAATACTGTCTCATCTACACTTTGCCTTTTTCTGTTTCACTAGCTCATGATAGCTGTACATAATGTTGGGGTTCACTTTCTTTTAATTATACAAGCATGGAATATAACAATTCAGTCCCCTTTTCTTCCCTTTTCCCTCCCCTTCCCTCCCCTCATCCCTCTTCCTGTTCTCCTTCTTCTACTTATCTTTCCTTTATTTATTTATAGTTTTTTTTATTGAGAAATTTATTTTTGAACAACCATATAAGTTTTTAACAAAATAATAGAAAATGTATATAGATTCTGGATATTAGCTTTACCCCCAGGAGTGCCCCCCACAATTACCCACACTTATCCCTCCCTTCTCCTTCCCACAATATCTCTAAAAAAGTATTAGGTTATATAACATTACACCTTATATGAATAACATATGATGATAGACCACCTTTCTCAATGGCCAGGGTCTAGATCCAGACTCCACAGATGAGTGGAGATATTGGACCCTTGGTTCTCTGGGTTAAGCTGATTTTACTCAGCATAATTTCTTCCATAGCCATCCATTTACCTTCAAAGGTTGCAATGTCATTGTTTCTAATTGCTGTGTAAAATTCCATGGTATATGTATACCACATATATATCATATATATATAGTTTTTTAAAGCTAGTTTGTTATGGATATACATAAAAGTGAAATTCACTGTGGAATACTTACATTTGTATACATGAAAGTCATTCCACCCTCACCCCCTTTTCCTGTCCCTCAATGCCCTTGTCCTACTCCACTGATCTCACTTCTATTTTCATAGAATATACCACCCTGCCCCGCAACCTTTTCCTTTTTTTCCCCTTACTTTGCTCTGGCTTTCACGTAGAAGAGGAAACGTTAGACTCTTGACTTTATGAGTCTGACTTGTTTCACTTAGCATGATGTTCTCCTGTTTATCAGCAAATCCAATAGTTTCATTCTTCTTTATGGTTAAAACTCCATTGCGTATGTACCACATTTTCTTTACCCATTCATCTGTTGATAGGCACCTCGCCTGGTTCCACAGCTTGGCTTTTTTGAATTGTACTGATAAAAACATTGATGTGGCCGCATCCCTGTAGTATGCTAATTTTAGATAACTTGGATGTATAGCAAGGAGTGGAATAATTGTGTCTTTTGCTGGTTCCATTCATTCTTAGATTTCTGAGGAATCTCTACACTGCTTTCTAGAGTACTTGTACTAATTTGCAGTCCCACCAATAATGGAAGAGTGTACCTTTTTCTTCACATCCTTGCCAATATTTATCATTTTTTTATTCTTGAAAATTGCCATTCTGACTGAAGTGAGATGAAATCTCAATGTAGTTTTGATTTGCATTTACCTGATTGCTAGAGGTGTTGAACTTTTTAAAAGACATTTATTGGACATTTGTATTTCTTCTTTTCAGAAATTCTTTTACCCATTTATTAATAAGGCTTCTTTTTCATGTTATGTTTTTTTGGAGTTCTTTCAATATTCTATATATTAATCCTCTAACTGAGGAGCAGCTGGCAAAGATCTCCCATTCTGTAGCTTCTCTCTTCATATTAATTATCTCCTTTGCTGTACAGAAGCCTTATAATTTGATATAATGCCACTTATTGATTCTTGGTTTAATTTCTTGTGTTTAGGAATCTTGTTTAGGAAGTTGATTCTTCTGGCCATTATCTTGAAGTGTTGAGACTTCGTTTTCCTCTGGCATTTGCAGAATATTTGGTCTAATTCTTAGGTCTTTGATCTACTTTGATTTGACTTTTGTGTAGGGTGAGAGATAGGGGTCAAATTTCATTATTCTGTACATGAATATACAATTTCCTAGAACCATTTGTTAAAAGACTATTGTTTGTCCAATTTATGTTTTCTGGTACCATAGCTGATCATCAGATGACTGCATCTGTGTGGGGTTGTCTCTGTGTCTTCTAGTCGAATTCACTGGACTTTCATGTCTATTTTGGTGCCAATACCATGCTGTTACTTGTTAATATAGTTTTATAGTATGATTTGAGGTCCAATAGTGTGACGCCCCCAGCCTTGCTCTTCTCATTCAGGACTTCTTTAGTGATTCTAGGTTGCTCATTCTTCCAAATGAATTTTAGGAGTGTGTTTTCTAGTTCTGTAAAGAAATTATTATCATTGGTATTTTGATGGGGATTGCATTGAATCTCTATAATACTTTTGTTGGCACAGCCATTTTGACAATATTAATTCTTCTGATCTAAGAACATGGGTGATTTCTCCATCTTCTAAGGTCTTTTTCAGTTTCTCTCTTCAGTGTTGTATAGTTTTCATTGTTGATTATTTCACCTTCTTGGTTAGATTTATTGCTAAGTATTTTTTGATTTTACTATTAATGGGATAATTTTTTCTAATTTATTTTTTCAGCAGATTCGTTTGTGGAGTATAAGAAAGTGATTTATTTATGTATGCTGACCTTGTGTACTGCCACTTTGTTAAATTTGCTTATTAGCTCCAGAAGTTTTGTGGTAGGATTTTTAAGGCCTACTATATATAGAATCATGTCATCAGCAAATACATAATTTGACTTCTTTTTCTACTTGTATCCATTTAATTTCTTTCTCTTGCTTGATTGCTTTTGCTACTGTTTCAAGAACTATGTTGAATAGGAATGATGATAGTGGACAAATTTGTCTTGTTCCTATTTTTAGAAGAAGTGCTTCCAGTTTTTCTCTATTCAGTATGATGTTGGCTTTGAGTTTTTTCATATATATTCTTCATAGTGTTGAGATTAGTTCCTTCTATCCCTAGTTTCTCTTGTGTTTTAAACATGTATGGGTGTCAAATGTCTTTTATGCCATCTATTGAGATAATCATATGTTGTCCTCAACTCTATTTATGTGGTAAACTACATTATTGCTTTGCATATGTTGAACCAAACTTGCATCCCCAGCATTAAATGCACTTGATCATTGTGCACTATCTTAACATAGTTTTGAATGCAGGATTTTTACGTGTATTCATCAGGGATATTGGCCTGAAGTTGCTTTTCCCTTGATGTGTCTTTCTCTGGTTTTGGTATTCGGGTTACACCAGCTTCATAGAATGAATTTTTCATTCTTTCCTCTTTTTCTATTTCATGGAATAATTTGAAAAGGATTGACTTTAATTCTTCTTTAAAATTCTAGTAGAACTTGGCTGAGAGTCCATCTGGTCCTGGGTTGTTTATTTTTTTGAAGAATTTTGATAGCTGTTTCAATTTCATTATTCAGTATTGGTCTGTTTGAGTTTTCTATTTCCTCATTGTTCAATTTGATTAAGTCATATGTCTCTAGGAATTTGTCAATGTCTTCAAGATTTTCTAGCTTACTGGTGTATAAACTTTCAAAATAGTTTTTAATGATCTCTAGATTTCTGTAGTGTCTGTGGTGATATCTCCTTTTTCATGTCTATTTTTGTTAAATTAGGACTTCTCTTTCTTTTGGTTAGTTTGGCTAGGGGTTTATCAATCTTATTTATTTTTTCAATAAAGCAATTCTGTTTCATTGATTCATCATTTCTTTGTTCTCAATTTTATTAATTTTGGCTCTGACTTGAATTTTTAAGACTTCTACTCATTTTGATATTAATTTGTTTTTCTTTTTCTAGGACCTTGAGGTGTAGTGTTAGATTATTTTTTGATATCTATATCTATCTATCATCTATCTATCTATCTATCATCTATCTATATTTGTTTCTAAGAATTTTTTGTTTCTCCCCTGCTTTATTCTGCAATCCATTCTTCATTCAAAGTGTATTGTTTAATCTCCAGGTGTTAGGATGCATTCTGCTTTTTTGTCTTGATGCTAATTTCTAAATTCATTTTATTATTATGTGATAGGATGCAAGGGATTATATCTATGTGTTTAAATTTTGCTAAGATTTGCTTTGTGTCCTAAAATATGATCTATTTTAGGAAATGTTACATGTGCCCCTGAGAAGAATGTAAAGACACTTCAGAATTAAAAAATACCACTAATCAAATGGACCTAATAGACATCTATAGACTACTTCCCTCATTGACAGCTGAACTCCCTTTGCTGACTCGGTCAGTGACAGTCATCCTGCCCATGCTCAAGGTCCTATCTCTGCTCTCAGGAATCACAGGTACGGTCCTCCTCTGCTGCCAGGGACAGAAATTATCTTCCTCCCTGCTTCTGAGCTCTTATTTCCTACTGCCTTGAATAGTGGGCATCTGCTCTGTCTCTGCCTGGGTTGCTGCAGAGGCTGTTCAGAGTGCTGGGTTAGGCTGGATTTTCTTAGTAGTGACCAGCTCTTGGATCTGCTCTAGCCTACTCCTCTAGTTCACAGTGAGAGGGGTGCAGTTTCAGCAAATTTTGTCTAGTAGTAATCCCCCCATGAGTTCCTTCTAGATGGATTATTGAGATATCCCACTGCAGGGTTATTTCCTCTGGTTTTATTTGCTGCTATCTGGATGTGGGGAAATGTCTGTTGATTTAACTTCTTCCAGGGTGGCTGGTAAGCTGTGGCTTCCACAAAATTGCTGCCTTGTCTGACACAGCTTTCTGTCCACAGTTAGGGTTAAAATCTTGATGGGATTAACTTATGTGCTCTTCCTCTCTCTCTGTCTCTCTACTGCCACTTCCTGTTTTCCACACCCTGCTCTAGGTTCAGATTTAAGGAATTGTCCCTGTTTTATGCCCTGCTAATCAAACTTCAAATCTTTGTGGTTTCTGAATAACATTGGGGAGCACTTCTTCTGTTCCCCACCTCTCTGTTGAGCTGCTCCTTCATGTCTCCTTTCTGTGCTGTGGAAGGATCAGGAGTCCCCACCTACACAGCTCTGCTACCTTTCAACTTGTCTTTCACTATTTCCCATCTTTTTGTCCATTCAGTTTCTCGATGTGTCTCTTCTGGCCCACCAGTCCTTCTTTCAGCTGTGTCTAATATGCTAATCTGTCCATACCATTTTAGTCTTCAGGATTATATTTTATGATTCATTTACATGTTATTTATAATTTATGCTTCATTTTGTTTTGTCATATACATGAACTGACTATTTAAGGAGTCTATGTGTATGGGTTGATATATAGTACTATTCATTATCTGCTATCTGTAACCAGCTTCTCTAAACTAGCATGCAAAATTGAAGTATTTTAAAGAAATGACAATGAAAATATTTTTTATTATAGGTACGCCCCTTGCAATATTTGAGGCATACATAGAAACTATTCATTATTTATCTGAAATTTTTTATTTGTTAAATCTCACCACACTAGGAAATGTTGAGGCACTGTACAGAGTAATGGAGTAATGTGACATCTCCTTCTCATTATCAACAAAATAAAAGACACATTTCGCCAGTTTGCAGTATTGTGAGATTTAGAAATTCTGTCAGCAGTTTGTCATGAATTCTTCGGAAATCCTCCAATTCATGACCTCAGAAAGGCTCCTAGCTTTCTCCCCACACACACATATGTCATGAATCATGTGTGACCTGTGCATCTTCTTACGCTCCCCCCGCCAAAGCTCCCTTGCCAGTTAAGAGACTTGCTCTCAACAGTTGTGCAATTTGAGATTCAAATTAATACCTTAGAAACATGACAAATTATTACTTGTCATAAGCCTTTCCAATGGGTTACAAACTGTCAAAATCACAAACGGGGACAAGATGTGATCATCAAAGCAGTAATGTGTTCTACTGAGCACTATACTTTGAGGAGCCTGGGCCAGGTTCCTCTGAGGTATTTCTAAGGCCATCTTGAGAGTAAAGTTCTCAGTGTCTGGTGAAATGCAGGTAGCCTAATTTTTATCTGAGATAAATGTATAGCTTCTGTAAAATATTGCCTTTGAAGAAAGTGTTCTGCTGTTAAGAAATATTTTGAAAACCAATAATTTGGAAACACAGAGGTGTGGGTGTGAGAAAAACTGTGTCTTCCCCCCAGTTCAGACATCTACCTGGTTACTTAGCCTCTATAAACCTTCTTGTTCTCTAAAGAAGAAAAGAGATGGTAATAGAACTTTCCTTACAGGTTTGTTGTGAGGAAAAAATGAGATATTAATGTAAAATGTTTAATCCATAATAAATAATAATTATTAACTACTGTGATTATTATTTGATGCTAAAAGTAATATTAGTTCACTTAATAATTAGTTGAATTAATATATCTGCGGCTTCTGTATAGTGTCAAAAGTGAATATACATCTTATTTTATATTCACAACAACAAGCTGAAGGTCACTTTATTCTCATTCTCCACAGGAGGAAATGGAGACTCGGACAGGTTGGAGAGCAGTAGTGTCTATTTAAAAGGCAGAGTGCAGTTTGAGCTTGTGTGTTCTGAGTATCTAGATATAAGAATAGTACTCTTTTCTTTAGGCTCAAACCACTTTCCCAGAGTCAACAACGGACATGTTGGTCATGACTTACGATATCATGTGAGTTGTTAGATCTGTGGATTTTGTAGTTTGGCAGAGAAGTCATAGTGTGAAATAATTACCAATGTCTTCTGGGAGTTGAAGCTTATGTGATTAATATAAATGACTAGAAGACTTTTTGAGGACCTATGTTTCAGGTTCTCTCTGATGACTTACTTTGATTCCAGAGGACCCCCATTTGCTCTCTTAGTCTATGCAGCCTTTAGGAATGAAGGGAGCCCTATGTCGCCTCAGCACTTGATTACTTTTGCATTACTTTCCTACCATTATTTCTGCAGGTTAATGATTTCAAAAAGCATTCTGTAGCAGATAAAGTGCGCTGCTTCTGATAAATAGACCATTACAGCCAATCATACCAAGCAGGGCCCCTTTTCTGTGCTGCTGAAATACACAAATGACTTACTTTTTTTTTCAAATACTAAAATATTTTATAATTCACACCATAATCTCGCAGTCATTGGGAACAGCAACATAGAATCACTTCACTAGGGATTTTCATCTGCTTGGTGAACTGGCATAAAATTGAAATATTAGTTCTTTGCTTGAATTTCCATTTGAGTATATCCCAATAAAATATCCTGAAATATTTGTCTCCTCTCTTTTCAGTTTGTGTAATATTGGTGGTGTTTATGAGACCTCATTTTGTGCCTGGCACTTTACACAGATGTTTTTCACTTAATCTTTATTACAATGTAGATCTTATTCCATCTTAAAGACGAGGAAACTGAAGCCAAGGAAGTTAAAACTGCCATCCTCAGTCTCACTACCTGCAAATAAAGAAGATGGAATTATCTCCAACTTTTGTTAACTCTGAAGCCAAAGTTCCTTCCCAATATAAATTCAAGTAAACCCATATCTCAAACCATTCCAGGAATTATGTACCTGCTGACAGGTATACAGAAAGCATCACTTAGCATTCAGGAAGAATGAGTATGATAAATTTGAAATTTGGCAACAGTTTAACATTTATTGAGGGCTTAGTATATGTGAGGTATTGTGTAGCACTTGATAAATATGAATTAAATTGTTATGCAGAATAACTCTTAATATAAATATTTTATACCCAAATTATAGATATGAAAAATTAAGGTGTAGGAAATTTTCTTACATTTCACATCTAGTAGAATCAGGCTTGGCCTGACCTTGTGTGGCCAAAGATCTGTTCTTCATTGGTAGACAATGTGGTGACATTGGATCCTAATGTTCCCTTTTTATTCATATCTTGCTGAGTTCTGATTCTGTGCCACAGTTTGGATGCTGATGAAAACTGAGTGTTGATCTAATCCAGGGATCTTGATTCAAGTTTATCACCCTTGTGTCTTCTGGAAATTAGGAAAAATGTCTCTGAATTGTTAATCCAGTAGATTTGCAGCATGAGGTTATAAGCAATGTTTATTGCAGGTTTAAAAATGCACTGTATATAATTTAAAATAAATCATCTGGGGCTGGAGCTGTGGCTCTGCTATTACGCGCTTGCCCAGCATGCCCAGCATGCACGAGTACACGGGTTCAAACCCCACTACCTATCTACACAACTAAGTGTTGGAGCAATGAAAGCCATGTGAAAAACTCAATAAAAATTGATTCTCTCTCTCTCTCTCTCTCTCTCACTGTCCTTCTCTCTTAAGAAAAAAATAAAATAAATCATCTGGATTTCATCTTTAGAAATGTTATTTTCCATGTACTTTTCATTTTATTTATATAATGTTTTAAGAGAGAGAGGGGGATAGTGAGGGGGCGGAGAGAAAATCAATTTTATTTTGTTTTTCATGTGGCTTTTGTTGCTCCAACACTTTGTTGTATACGGGGTGTTGGGGTTCGAATCCATGTCCTCACACATGCCAGGTAAAGTCTGCAACCCCAAGCCACTGCTCCAGTCGTTATTTATATAATTTATAATTTAAAAAATCTTTCTGATTGATGAAATGTTTCTTTTCCATTTTAAAATCAGATTTTTGTCATAATTTTTTTTAAAATCATGAGTTGCAAATCGTTCTCTCACCACAAACCAATTTTCAATTACTTACTTTTTTTTTTTTTTAAGGGAGAAGGACGGTGAGAGAGAGGGAGAGAGAGAGAGAGCATTAATTTTTATTGAGTTTTTCACATGACTTTCATTGCTGACACTTAGTGTGTACGTGGGTGCTGGAGTTTGAGCCCGTGTACTTGTGCATGACAGGCATGTGCTCTCACTTTGGTAACTTAAAATTTTTGAATATTTAAAATTTATGTATGCATTTAATATTGTGCCAAGTATTTTTATTGAGTTTTTGAGAACTTGGTACGCATCTAACGTTTCCTTTGTACCTATGAAGTTTTCTCATTCAAGGATTGATGTGACATCAAAAAAATAACAGAGCATGGGACAATTAACCCATACCATAAAGGCCCTTTGGATGCTAAGCTGGCTCCTTTCTCCACTTTCCTTCCTCCTGTGACTTAAGTTCCAGTTAGAACAAATGTGGCCCTTGGGGGAAGTCATGCATAGCCTGAAGTCATGCACATCTCTACCTGTGAGTGGAAAGTCTCACAGTCTCTGGTGAATCTTGAGAAGCTCTCCAAAGGAGACATCTGGGTTTCCAGCTGCAGGATGAGGGTGGAAATCACACTTGTAGCCCTGGAGGTTGGTTGCTACCACTCATCCCTTTTGAGGGTAACTTGGAAGCAGGCAGCATTGATTCACTGTTGGGATCAGAGGAAGGTGTGGCTCATAATCATTCCCAGACAGCAGGCTTAGTCTGGACAGTCCTGGAGCCTTTGCCCAAATGATCTTGATCAAGGGAGTCAAGGGTGTTTGCAAAGGCAAGTTTTGAATTTAAATGAAGATATCACAATAAAAATAATGATAGTAATAATAATTCCCATTTTGTAATGTTTTTATAATTTGTGCCAGGCCCTAATCTAGGTGACTTACACAATTTGTCTCATTTATTCCTCAACATGACATATCACAGATGGGGAACCCCGGAAGCTTGTGGCTGTCCAAGGCACACAGTGAGTCAGGGTCAATGATTACACCAGATAGCATCACATGTGAATCTATTAAAGCTAATAGAATGCATTCAAATTGGTTCATGATGTTTCTGATTCTAAGAGAATAAACATAACACGGTCTAGTTTATTATCATAATAGCAGTAATCCGTGCATTTATTTAACAAATTTGTATTGAGCCCTTGCTGTGCATGTCCCTGTGAGGCACAGAGGATGTAAAATGGGGTCCTTGACTTCATCGATCATTCGGTCTGTTTGGGAAGACAGACCTACATGAGTAATCGGAGGGGGTAATCATGATGTGTGATAGGGTGGGGCTACTCCTGGGAGCAGAAGATCTAACCTGTCTATGTTTCAGAGGGCTTCATTGAGGAGGGGGCATTCCCACTGGATGTGTGGATGGGTAAAAGTTTGTCAGGCAAAGGGAATGAGGAGAGAAGTTTCTAGGTTCAGGGAGCAGGGGGCAGGGAAGGTGTTAGGCCCGAAAGGACCACTGCAGCCTGAGGAGATGGGCTGAATGTGTAGAAATTGCAGGAGTGAGGCTGAAGAGCTAGGCTGAAGATCACATGCAAGCAAGGCCGTGGCTGCGTTCAGGACTTCCCTCTTATCTCAAGGGCAAAGAGAACCCTTGTGGAAGGCTTAGAGTTGGGAAACCACATGATTAGATTTGCACTTTAGAAAGAATGTTCAGGCTATTATGTAGAGAATAGACCGAAAAGCTTATGTGTTAAGTCTGAAGGCAGAGAGTTTAGTGAGGAGCTGTGGTAGTGAACCAGATCTAGGTTTGGATAGGTTTAAGAGATATTTAAAAGCAGAATCAGTAGGACAGAGAGATTGATTGAAAGTGAGAATGAGAGTAAAAGGCCAGGCGTCTTAGGCTCCAGCAGGAGGGAGGAAGACCCTGCCATGTACTGAGATGGGGAAGGCTGAAACCTCATGGCTCTGGAGGAGGGATGAAGACAATGACATTATCTTACTGAGTTTTAAGTGCCTCAGAATTCATGTAAATGTGTTAGCAAAAGCCTCAAACAGGGCACATAGTGCATTGTGGTGCTCAGTAAACACTGCTGAGTCACAGGAGGGCGTGATAGATGCTGGAGGGGGTGTGTGTTTGGACTCAAAGTCAGCCTTATAGAGACAAATAAAGATTTCTAAACTTTTAGCATAGATCAAGAATTGCAGCCAAGACAATGCTGAGATGTGGGCATGTGAGGAGGAGAAGGGCAAAAGGCCTGGGAATGAGCCTTGGACAGGGCCCATGTTCTAGAAATGGGAAGTGGGAGAAAAGTCTGGGCAGGAAGTGGAGAAGTAGTGAGGCGGGTAGGAGGAGTATCAGGAGAACACTGTCATGGAAGCTGAGGGACAGGTTCCTTTTAGAGGCCTCACTGTTAAATGTCTTGAACAGACTAGCAGCATCAGGACAGAAAATCATCTTTTGAATTTAAAAGTGGGGAAGTCGTTAATCACCTGCGAGCACTGGGAAGTGAGAACTGAATCCAGGGGGAGTGGGCTAAGAAATTAGGGAAGATTCAGAACATGGGAACAACACATGTGGATGGCCACCTTGCAAGATATGGAGTGTGGATGGAAGAGGTGACAAAAAATAGGATCAATAAAAACAGAATAGTCTTTTCCTTTTCCTTTTCCCTTTCCCTTTCCCTTCTTGAAGAATTTAGTCCTAAAGTCCATGTGGAGGTCTAGTTAGTGTGGGGTGTTGGAGCCCAGGCAGGGTGATGAGTGTGTCTGGAACACATCCCCAGTTGATCTTTGTGAGTGTGACTCATCACCCATCACCACCACAGTTCTCTCTTCTCTGCGACCACCCTTTCAATGTCCCACTCTAGGCTTCTCCCACAGCTGGATATCATCTTCACTTGACTCAGACTCTGATGCCCATGTGGGTGTGCTCAAACTCTGATACACAACTTACACACATTGATGCCCTTTGCACTCTGGGTTCCTATGCCCCACACCAAGTCTTCTCCAACGTGGACACTACATATCCTAAATGGACTTTCAGGTCCCTCATGGGCCACTTCTCAGTGTGTCCATGCTGTGACACACTGTGACAGGCTGTCTCCGTGCATGCCCTTCTCCTGCCAGTTGACACCCATGTGGACACACCCATTCCTCACCCTGTTGGGCCCTAATGCCCTACACTAGGCTGGCCCTCCATGAGGATAGCTCTCTTATGTTGCCCCACTTAATAGCTTTAGGACTAAATTATTTGGAAAGCAAAAAGGAAAGAGTTGTATTTGATGAACTGCTTTTTCTGTTTCTTCTTCCGTTCATGCCCAATATTTTCTTACAACTTGTCCATACCAGCATGATTTATATAGAAAGAAGTGCTAAATGAAGTCTGGGGATATCAAAATGACATTTTGGTTTTCATTAGCCAAATCTTGAACTACTTGAGATTTAAAATTTGTGAGCCAATGAATGAAAGAAGAAATGATTAATCTGCACTGATATATATATATATTAATTAATAAATTAAAAATTTGATGAGAAAGTGGATGTTTATACAGTTTCAAAATACCTCTTCTGCAAAGTACTTTTTCCACAAAATGCATACTAATGGTGAGGGCTGGGAAGTCAGTTCACAGTGGACAATCCCGGCATATGCCATCTTGAGTGATCAAAGTTAACATCAATGATAATGGGACAAATCACAACCATGCACCACCTGAGGGCATTCAATGAGAGGAACACTGGAGTCACCTCTGTGATATTTCTGCCACAGCCTCAAAACCAGAATATAAACCTGTGAAGCAGTGGGCAAGTGATGGACTTTTACAAAATAGCTATCTTTTGACCTTCAAATATATTGGTGTCATGCAACTACAAGAATAGCTGAGGAACTTTTTCAGAGTGAGGGGGATTAAAGAGACTTGGTAGCTAAATGTAATATGTAATTCTGAACTGGAGTCTTTGCTACAATGACATTCTTGGGACATCTGGAAATCCTTGAATGGTCTGAAGATTACAAGTTAAAATGTTCTGATTTTATTGGTCATATTGTCTTATTGGACAATGTTCTTTTTTGTTGTTGTTACAAAACAGTTTTAAACACTTCATGAATTTGGATGTCATCCTTGTGCAGGGGCCCTGCTGAACTTCTTTGTATGTTCCAATTTTAGTTTATGTGCTGCTGAAGCAAGCACTGGACAATGTTCTTGTTTGTAGGAAATGAACACTAAAGTACTAGGAAGTATTTATAAGTTTGACGTTACATCCACAAATTGTTCAAAAATGTTTTTCTTTGTGTTGTCATTGCATTGTTTCTTTGAGATTATCTCAAAAATACACCACACGTGCGCGCACACGCACACACACAATTATAATAGCAACAAGTGAATGGCTCTCAGAGATTCATATATGTAACTACATATATGACATATTAATTGATTCTTGTAAAACGCAGTGAAGTTTGAGGATGAATGTTATTACTTATGTAACACAGATGAGGATCTAAGGTTCAGAAGAGTTAAGGCTGATAATCATGCAGTGTATGTGGCCAAGCACAGACTCATGGAAAAGGAGAAGGAGAGGCAAGGTCTCTGGGGCCCAGGAAACACTCTTGCAAAAGCAGTAAGCGTGAGGATGCTAGGGTAAGAGTCAGGTGGTGGAGGCTTGACCGCATCAGGGTTTGGAAGGTAGAAATGCTCCAGAGGGGAATAGGCAGGCAGAGGAATCCTTACCAATTCAGAGAAGGTGAAGAGCTTGTTAAAGATCTTGAAGCTAGAAAGGGACTGAGCTGGAGCTCAAGGTTTTGTTTGACTTCATATGTTCAGGTTGTCAGTCACCAGAGAGGTAGTTTAGGTTAAGATCCGATTTAGGTCCAGGAAAAGGCACGGTGTTCCAATTGCAGGTAGTAAGGTGGCCATTGAGAGTGAAGAGGAAAGTCATTGCTACATGGTGGGAAGATGTGGGAACTTTAGACACAACTTCCATTGGTGACCCAGGCACTAAGCCTTTGTAATTGATATGTCCACACACAACAAAAATAATATTTTCCACTGCCCAGAGCTAAACAGAAAGTCTAACTGGGCAGAACTGTTGCTGCAATCAGCACAGCTTAAGTGCGATCCCATCTTCGGCTGATTGTTTTGCCTCAAAAGTCCTGGCGAGGCCCCTCCATGTGGCACCGTGCCTCCCTAGCAGATGGGAATGAGTGTAGTTAGTTATTCAATGATTTGGTATGTGCATCCATTTTAATGATCAAAGCCGGATTTTCTGTGCGGAGTGTCCAGGAATGAGGTTAAAAGGATAAACTGCCATTATATCTCCAGCACGGAAATGGATTAATGCTGAAAACTTAACAATTGCTTATGCAAGTTAAAAGTTGGTTAAATTTCACTCTGGATTTGTGTTTATCTGGGAACTTATGATAATGAAGCCTTTCTGTCCCAATTCAGCTCTCCAGAGGAAGAACACATACAAATCCATTTAATAACCCTGACTGACTTTTATCTCTAGACAGATTAATCCGGTGCAAAAAAAGTAAAATATAGATCATTGTGTGTGCCTCATATCACATTGCTTCTGAAGAAGACAGAACAATCTGGAATTGCTCTAAAGATAAGTGGAAATATAAAATTAAAGACACTAAATCAAGAGCTTCAGTACATAAAATGTGCTAAACTTTTAAATACATGAATGATAACAAAATTTTGACCACAGAGTCAGACTTCTATAGCTCCTGTACATGCTTAAGATAACAATGAGAATTCGAGAAAATTTCCAGATAATTACAGAAGAAAACAACTTTTACTCAGTCATCTTCATTTTTGGCTAAAATTCCATTAAAGTATAAGGCATTCAATTTTTTATTTTGCTTTCAGTATACAATATGTATTTTAATATGTAATTGAAATTATGTGTGGTAGGGTGTTCAGGAGTTTATGACTTTATAAAAATTACTCCAAAATGTAGGATTTTAAATACACTTTCATCTGGCTTATAACTTGGTGGACTGGAGGCTCGGGAAGGAGGTGGTGCACCTCTGTGGGGTGCTGTCCTGGGGTAGGGGTATCAGAAGGTCCACCTCAAGATGGCATCCTCACTAGTGTCTGTTGTGTTGGTCCTGCTTCCTCCCTCCCCGTCTCTGTCCTGCCACCTGGCATCTCACCTTCAGGGTCCTTCTCTGTGTTTTGGGTTTCTCATGGAATGATGATGTCAGGGTCATCTTTAGGTTTAAAAATTCAGGAAGCACTTGGTTCCAGGTTACTTAAAGGTTATGTGTACTCCTAGCACGGTATCAATTCTTCCAAATTCTGTTGGTCAAAGTAGATATAATACCTGTTCAAAGAAGCAAAGAAATAAAGAAACCATGTCCAGGTGGTGGCTAGGTATAGGGAAGTTACCGAAGAGGAATTCCGAGTTTTGCTCTGGAGACAGAAAAGCCTGGGTTCAGATCTGATTCTGCTAACAGGTAGCTGTGGAATCTGGGGAGCGATTTCATTCTCTCAGCAAAGGCTTATTCCTCTGTAAATTGTGCCTTGTGATGGCACCTGCTTCATTATGTTGTTTGTGAAAATAAGACAAATATACATGCAAAGCCTGTAGCATGTGTGTGGAACATTGTGAGCAAGGTTAATAATGAAAGTTTAATGCTTTCGTGGTCTCTCTCCCAAAACAAAAAAATCTGGGATCTCAAGTGTATGTTGAGGGTTTGTCCACATGGATGGCTTGGACTGGAATTGTGGTCACAATTAAATTCACTGGTGTGTCAATTCACCAAGGGCATGTGCAAGTTTCCTCACTAGAGACTGTCCCATGAGCAAACTTCCCTGTATGCTTAGAGGTTGAAAGGATCCACGTTTAATAGAGAACTAACTTACTGAGCAGAAAGGCACTCACGAGCTGACCATAACCTTGAAATGGTTTGAAAAACAGACCAGTGAAAAGGGGCATAAGATTTAGGCAATAAGACATTTGGTGTTTATGGTCAGGTGAATTTCAAGTATATGTCAACAAGGTCTTTATGAAAGTACTTCTCTAGATGATGTGGCAGAGCATGGAGTATCGATATGGTACTTGGCTAAATAAAGACAACAAAGTTCAAAAACCATAGGCTTTTTTTTGGTTATTATGGATTTATAGTTAAAATAATAAGCATGGATGATTGTGAATTAATTCTTCATTTTTTTTCAAACTCCAGGCTTAGAATTTCAAAAAAGGGCTCTGAAGTGACTCCTATCTTAAATATTTGACCCTGTTCTGTACGGCAGCTGCTACAGGTATGGAACTGCAGCGTCTGAAAAATGGGCACTGTGTTGGTGACAACGAAAGAAGACTGCTCAGAAGATGACAAGTACCAGATCCTGTTTCTCATCTTGCCCTAGTCCCTGTAGATCTCCTTCTTAAACAGCCAACATACTTGAAGTCCTGTTTTTTAAATGAGTTGTGCACAGCTTGGAATGAAAGGAGAAACAGGCCCCAGGAGATGCCCATTTATAATGACAGAATGAATTTTTCCACACCCTGTGAATTTTCTCTGTGTTGTCCCTTAAGAAAAAAGAAAACAAACTCTTATTTATCAGTGAATGCTCTTTTAAAGGACTCAGGGGTTGATGGATGGCATTGATCTATATTACCCATCTGATAAAGTTCATAATTACCTAATTTTGATTTCTTTGCTATGGTTTTCCTTCTTTTCCTTTCTGTATTTTTTACATTTTCTCTCCTCACATTTTTCTGTTTCTCCTTTCCTCTACCCATTTTGATCTCCACCTGTTCAACTTATCCAGCTTCCATCCTTGGTATTAACAATCCTGAGACAACATGAATAAAACAAGAACAGTTGGGTTTGCTGAGCATTTGTTAGGTATCAGGTAGTATGCGTCCTTTTCTTCTCCCTCCTAGCTGTGCTTTCCCCTGGACAGAACACTTTGTCTTGCCCTTTGAATTGTGGACCTACAGTACGTGCCACGGCATACCATCCTCCCATCAGCACACTGAGCAAAAATCATGGCAACTCTCTCATTTTGCCCCATGTTCAAAATGTAGGAGGAAGAAACCATCCTGGAGAAAAGGACAAACATACTCACTGTGTGAGTCACATCTGAGAGTTATTTAATTCATTGTTTTATTTTATTATTAATAAAATTATTCATAAAACAAAATATTATAAATATTAATAAAATAATTTATTGTTAATGTGTTGTAACCGAGAAAGGGAGAAATGCTTTCTTTTGCTTTCTTCCGGCTTCACTGGAAGATCAAAGGAGTTAGATGACCACGTGGCACCTTTTACAGGTTCAACGGAGGCCAGCAGGCTCACTTTGTGTGGTCTAAGCAATGATGTGGGTGACCAGGCCTCGAGGAAGACTTGCCCCATGAGCTCTCCCACTGCCTGCCCCACATCGCCTGGGCCCCCAAGAGGTTGAGAATTTGTTGGGGGAGCTGGTCAGGGGTTATGCATGGCAAGGGTAGGGGTTGCATTTTTATTTTTCAAAATCAGACATGATGCCCCAGTATCATATTGGAGAGAAAACTGCAGAAGTGAGAGCCTTCTGTTTCGTTTAGAGGGCCATCCACAGTGTTTCTTTTATGCCTGATGATTTTATGAAATTGTATCCTCAAGAAATACATTTATATCTCTTCCATACAAGCATGGTTATAGGATTAACAAGAGATTTTCATTTTATCAAAAGCTTTAAAAAGTGAATCAGAGGTGGTAATCTTTTCAACAATTGTTTGAAAATGGTAAAATTAAGCCAATTTAAGGAGTGGCATTTTCTCTGCTATCACCTGAGTACAACCCACTTCTCCATGAAACTTTTATCTTAGCTGTCAGGATTGGACATGAGCAGGAGTCAGGATATTCGTATTCCAGGCAGAAACATAAATTCATCTCTAAAGAGTCAGAAAATAGAAAGAAGCTGAAATGAAGGTGGCCTGAATGAAAGGAGCAAGAAACCACATGGGAGTCTGCGTAATATAGCCTTGCTGAAGACCGACTGCTGCCATAATTGGTCCCTTAGGGATCTGAAAGCGCCTTGACCTCAGGGGTAAACGAAGGAGGAAGGGAGACGCAAATTAACGTGAATTGGATCAGGTGTTTTCCACTTCTTATCTTTAGCCAATGAAACCGGTGTAGTTTTCCAGAAGTTACGATCAGTGAAGTCATATTGTTACCAATGCAGTTGGGACAGGATTGAACTCACATTGGTCTGTTAAAATTGTGTTTATTCTGCTGCAGCAGCTTTTTGCTCCTTTGAGAAGTGAAGAGTTTAAAATTTCTTTCTCAGTGTCTCACAAAGCTGAGACAGAAAGATTGCAAGTTCAAAGCCACCCTCAGCAGCTTAGCGAGGCCCTGTCTCAAAACAAAACACAACAAAAAATTAAAAATGGCTGGGGATGTGACTCAGTGGTTAAGAATCCTTGTGTTCAATCCCTGATACCAAAAAAAAAAAAAAAATTTCTTAAACAACAGAAGTTACTCTATCACAGGTAACTTTCTAGGTTCCAGTTCATGCTTGGAACCATTCTCATCTGTTCTTTTTATGTATGTGTGTGACCCAATGTACCAGGATAACTCATTATTAGATAAAAATCTTAGCTGCACTACGTCTTGCCTAATTTTGCTAACACATAGGAACTTGAAATTTCTAACATTTTTCCTGTATTTCTCTACTTATTGACTTATTCTCCTACAAAACTTTCATATGTTTAAAAAATAGTCTTTGGGGAAGGGGCTTTTACATTTAGTTATTGTTTTAAGTATTTTATTTCATCAGAGATTTCCAAATTGTGGAAAAGATGGTTCCGATCTCACCCTGCAGAAACTGTCAGCTTGCCTGAGCGGATCGATGGTTTCAGTCAGCATGAAGTTTCTGCTCTTGAAAGACGGCTCAGCTTCAGTTTGGTCCACTCTGATTCATGATGTAACAGCTCAACTAAAGAAGTGTGGCTGTTCACTAGAATCTGTGCCAGCCTCGATCCACATCATGTGGTCACTCCATAATGATCCCCTGTCACTTAAAATGGTATTTTGCATGAGTGCATCATATAACTGAGTCATTCTGTTGCAAACAGATTATTTTCTCCAGGTCCAGAGTCCAAAAAAATGACACAAGAAATGACATATTACAAGCTCTACTACCTTGATTTCATTTTGGGCTTTGCCACAGTTTTCGTATAATTATAGATGGTAGAAAATTTAAATGCCCAGCTTTCTTTTTTTTATGGTTATCGCCTTATTTGTGCAGAAAGGGAATTACTAAGAAACCACCAGTGGTTTCCTCTCTCATCATGCCAATGAGTCAGGAGCCTGGGAGTTAAGGCTCAGAAAACCTGGAGAACTAAGCCTGTTTACAACATTCATGGACTTTGGACTTCTTGCAGCACCTGAATCTGGAGCTGTGGATGAGTTAATATTAAAAAATATGGTGTGATTTGTCAGCTTGTGTTGTGACAAACTGCTATTGGAGGAACCAAGAAGTATGCTAAAAGGTCTCATTTCATGAGAAAACCCAGTAGCAATTGTCCAGTTGAACAACTCAACATTCAGTATTTGGAAATAACTAGGGACTCAAACCCTGTGTTTTTTACAGCATCCTTTATGAATACTGATGTTGTTTTTATGAGGATTTTTTTTTCTTTTGGGGATGCTATGGATTGAATTCAGGGACTCAAGTACACTAGGAAAGTGCTTTACCATTACACTAGACTCCCAACCCAGGAAATCATTTTTTACCAAAATTTTCTGTGCAAAAATAAAGGAAACTTTATTTTTTCTCTTTTTATCATTTCAAATTCACAGATGGGCAGATTAGAGACAGGGGAACAATTTTCAGGGTTCACTTTTTTGTTCCATTTCATTTATTGCTTTTCTATAGGTGGGAACTGACACACAACATTAAAAATTCTAATAAATGTTTTTGAAAAGATTCTTTAAAAGCCAGTTGCCAACACCTTGCATAGCCCCAGAGTCCACTTGTTGTCTTTCAAAAACACTTAAATTCTATTCTTCATCCCTACTTATTCCATCCCAGCCCCAATATTTTAATTCAGAGATTGCATGATTATTCGCACAGTTCCTTAGACCTCACACATCTGTCAATAGTAGTCTACCTTTCCTTTTTCAACTAGGTTCTTTTCTGAGAAACAAATCTGATAAGTTAGTCAAGTACCTGGTATACACACAAAGCTTCTTTGAACATCGTACCTTCACATGACAGTCATACAACATCTGTCCACAACCTGTCTTTCTCTGATCATTTTCTTTTCATGACATTATATCTTGGTGGCTTATAGAAATTCATACAATTTAGGGGCTGGAGCGGTGGCTCAGCAGTTACTGTGCTTGCCCGGAATGCACAAATAACAAAATCCCAGCAGCCACGTACACAACTAAGGTTCAGAGCAATGAAAGCCATGTGAAAAACTAAAAACTAAAAAAAAAAAAATTGATTCTCTCTCTCTCTCTCACACACACACACATACACACACTGTCCTTCTCTCTTAAAAAATTCATACAATTTAATAAGCTAAAAATGAGAGAAGAAAGGAATCAAATCAAAGGGATTGATGATAGTTTATTTTCCTTTTGCTTTGCCAAGTAAATAAAATTGCCATCAGAGTGGTATGAAAGTCATTGCTGCATTGAGGGAGGCAGTCAAAAAGAGCTTTACATCAGTGCTCTGTCATTAGATATGAGAATTTACTTGCCTATTCTCCGTTTTTCTTGGAATCTTGTTGATAAGATAACATCTACATGCAGATGAATAAGTTTTTGTTAGAATTTTGTCAGCATTATTATGTAGGCTTTGCTTCTCTAGCAAATGAAAAAACATTTTCAAACTTCAGAAGTTTTGGAAAGAACTTAGGCAGTCTGTTGTCTCTCCCAATCTAATCTCTAGCGGAACCATAAATTAGATTAGGCTAGTAGGATCTGATGTAGCTGCAGGGAAAAGCAAGACACAGCTTTTGATAGTGGATATAATCCATATGGGCAGGGAATTTTCGGTAGTGGGAACAGCGTAAGAAAATGAAGAAAAACTGAAAGAGAGTGTGTATGTTTTAATTATGGTGAATTGAAATGTGTAGATGAAAAGAAAATTATATATCTGGAAACTGAAGCAATGTGGCCAGTGATAGTCTTGAGGATAGAAAATAGATCTGAAATGCTACCGTAAGGGCTCTGTTAACGATTCAACAGGACATGAGTGCATTTTATGTGTCCGTACAAATTTAGTTTGAGATACTACTTGTATATGCAGGTGGAGATGTTGGATAGGATGCTGCATATCTGTCTTTGCCCTGAACCCAATCGTTTTCAGGGTAAACTGAAAAATGTTCAAATCTCCGTTGTTCTTCTGTGCAAACCTCAATGACAAATGGAATCTGCAACTTCAGTCTTTGGAATGAACAAGCCTGATAGTTAATATAAATTTAAATTTAAATTCCACCAGAGGTGATGCACCCGTGTGACTTTGCCAGCAATCTCATAATCTGTGTTTCCATTCACAAAATGAGCTTGTAGGAGGGACACGTGTAGGATGTGTGAACAGGCTGCAATATTACAACTGAGGGGCTTCATACAAGTTTAAGAAGCTGGCTTCAGAAGCTCCCCAGGGACTTATTTAGGCAAAGAGGAAAAACCAATTCCAGAAAGGCCTGGGTGCTCTAGAAGAAGAGATCATCAGTGGGAGGGTGGACAGCACTCAATTTTAGTACTTGGGCAGCTTTCATAAAATGACTAAATTAATTGCTTAAGATAATTATAATTATAGTTGTGTTGAATTTTCAAAAATTACGGGAAAAGTATCTATTTATATTTTATTTTTATTAAGAGTTGAGTAGTTCTATAATCATAAATATGTATAAAGTAACAATATGCTGTGTATTTGATCATAACTCAGTTACCCCATTTCCCACACCCCAGTCTCTTGACTTTTCTATATTGTGCCCCTGACAAACATAATTGACTATATGTAAATATATATGTATTAGATTGTGGATTTTACAGAATTAAATGATTGCATAATAATGTTTGACTTCTCGGGGGGTAAAGAGTATGCTACATTGTTGATTGTCCCCCTAGATCCCTCCCTATTTTCCCTCCATCTCCTATCCCCGTGATTCTTCCTTCCCTCTTCCCTGCTACATGACTATGGTTCCCATAGATTATGTGTTACTATGCTCTTGGTGGGCCCAAAATATGAGTTTGACTATCTTTCATCCAAGCCTGGGTTAAGCTCCAGCCTCTGTAAACAAGTGAAAACATTCGACCCTTGGCTCTCTGGATATGGATAACTTTGCTCAGCATGATTTCTTCCATTGTCATCCATTTACCTTCAAAGGCTGCAATATCATTTCTAATAAATGAGTAGAACCCCATTGTGTGTGTGTGTGTGTATATATATATACACATATATATATATATGTGTATATATATATATATATATATATATATATATATACCACAGCTTGGATCCATTCATCCAGTGAGGGGCATCTGGGTTGATTCCATAATTTAGCAATTATAAATTGAGCTGCTATGAACATTGATTTTGCTGTGTCACTGTAATGTGCTGATTCTAACTCTTCTGGGAAAATACTTAGAAGAGGAATAGTGGGGTCATACGGTGGATCCATCTCTAATTTTTTTGAGGAATATTCACACTGGTTTTCAAAGTAGTCCCACCAACAGTGTTGTAGTGTACCTAAGTTTAGTGGAAATGCTCTCAGCTTTTCTCCATTTAGTATTATACTGTGGGCTTGTCATATATGGCTTTTACAAAGTTAAGTTCCTCTGAACTCTATCTTCTTTAGAGTTTTGAACATAAATATGTGCTGGATTTTATAGAAGGCCTTTTCTGCATCAATTGAGATGATCATATGATTTTTGTCCTTAATTCTGTTTAAGTGATGAACCACATTTATTGATTTGCACATGTTGAACCAGCCTTGCATGCCTGGAATGAAGCCCACTTGATTGTGATGAATTATCTTGTTGATGTGTTTTTGAATGTGGTTTGCTAGAACTTTATAAAGGATTTTTTCATCAATGTTCATCAGGGATATTGGTCTGTAATTTTCTTTTTTGTGTGTGTTTTTGTTGGGTTAGTTATCAAAGATACAGTTGTCTCATAAAAAGTGTTTGGGAGAGTTTCCTCTTTTTCAAGTTCTTGGAATAACTTAATAAGTAGAGGTGTTAACTCCTCCTCATAGGTGAGGTAAAACTCAGCTAGGAAAAAATCAGGTCCTGGGCTTTTCTACTTGGGAAGGTTTTTAATTGCTAAATGGATTTTAGTGCCTGTTATTGGGACATTAAAGTGTTTCAATATCATCCTGAGTCAGTTTGGTGATGTTGTATGTGTCCAAAACTTTGTCCATGTCTTTCAGATTATCTAAGTTAGAGGAGTATAGGTTTTCAAAATATGCTAAGATAATCTGTTTTTTTTCTGTGGCATCAGTGGTGATCACTCTCTTTTTCCTGGAGGTTTTGTTGATTTGCCTTCATTCTCTCCTTCTTCAATGAGATTTGCTGAGGGTCTATCAATTTTATTTATTGTTTCCAAGAACCAGCTCTTTGTTTTGTTGATTTTTTATTGTTTTTTTTTTTGTTGTTGTTGTTCTCAGTTTCATTGATTTCAGCTCTGATCTTGATTATTTCCTATTTTCTGCTGAGTTTGTGCTTAGATTATTCTTCCTTTTGTCAGGATGGTGGAACATACGCTTATTTTTTGAGATCTTTCCTGGTTTTTAATGTAGGCATTCAGTGCTATACATTTGCCCCCTAAGAATGCTTTCATGTTGTCTCAAAAGTTTCAATATGTTGTGTGTTCATTCTCGTCCTTTCCCAAGAATTTCTTGATTCATGTTCTCATGTCTTCTTGGATCCATTCTTCATTTAATCAGTTATTGTTCAATCTCCATTTATGTGTGTGTTTTGTGTAATGATTTTTGCTGTTAATTGCTAGGGTCATGGCATCATGGTCTGCTAAGATACATGGAATGATATCAGTTTTTTATATTTGCTGATATTTCCTTTGTCAACTAGACCATGCTCTATTTTGGAGAAGAATTCATGTGCTGCTGAAAAGACCTTCCAGAAGAAGGTCTACGCAGCCAATTTGGGGTCCATTTGATTTATAGAGTGGTTTAGACTGGTGTTCTATTTATTTTATTTAAATATTTTTTTTTGCTATGACCATTTGTCAGTTGGTGATAGAAGAGTATTAATGTCTCCCAGTATTATTGTGCTAAGGTCCACAAGTGGTTTTATGTCATGGAGTAATTTTTCACTTAGGGGCCTGCATTCTAGGTGAGTATATATTTACAATGGTTATATCTTTTTGTTGCATTGTTCCCTTTACTAGGATGTAGTGGCCTTCATTATCTGTTCTGATTAATTTATGTTTGAAATCTACTTTGTTGGATATAAGAATTCCAACTCCAGCTTGCTTGCTTGGCCCTATACCTGGTAGATTATTTTCTATCCTTTTACCCTCAATCTGTGGATGTCATTGACTGTAAGGTGAGTCTCTTGTAAGCAGCATAACACTAGATTTTGTTTTTGATCCAATCTGCTATTCTGTGTCTTTTGATTGGTGTGTTGAGACCATTCACTTTCAGTGTTAGGACTGTTATGTGGTTGTGATTCATAGTCATCTTGATTGATTAGTGAGATCTGTGCTTTCTTGGTTGTCTTTTGATAGTGTGCAATTTTACTGAATTTCCTCTCTTTGTGGGTTTTGAGGAATGTTTGGTTGTTCTTCTATCTGCAGCTAATCTTTGAGGATTCTTTTTAATGCTGGTTTTCTGTTCATGAATGCTGTAAGTTTGATATTATCATGAAATATTCTTATTTCCCCATCAAATTTGAAGTTGAATTTAGCTGGGTATAATATTCTTGGCTGCATGTTGTGGTCATTGAGAAATTGAAAGATCTCCTTCCATTAACTTCTTGCTTCTAGAGTCTGAGCTGAAAAGTCAGATGTGGTCCTTATTGGTTCACCTCTGAATGTGATTTGGTGTTTCTCTCTTGCTGCTTTTAATATTCTTTCTTTGATATCCCTGTTATACATTTTGAATATGATGTGTCTCAGTGAACTTTTCATTTGATTAGGCCTATTAGGAGTCCTGTATGCTTCCTGGATGAGCATTTCAGACTCTATTTTAATATGAGAAAATTTTTCTTTAGCTATTTCATTGAGAATGTTCTTTATACCTTTTGTTTGTGTTTCAGTTTCTTCCTGTATCCCAATTACTTCTAGATTGTTTCTTCTGATTTCATCCCAGACATTTTGAAAATTGTGCTTGTGTTCTGTGAGTTTTGATTCTATTTGTCATTGGTACCCTCAAGCTTACTCAGCCTATCTTCATTATTGGAAGTTCTTTCTTCCAGAGCTGAGGTTCTGTTTCATATAGATGTTAGTCTATTTTTAAATTCTTCCATTGCTGTTCTGATGTGATTGACAGAATATTTTAGCTTCATTATTTCCTTTTTCAATATGTCCATTTCTTTGATTATAGACTGTTTCATATATTGAGTTTTCTCACTTAGTCCCTTCATTAATTCTTCTTTTAGTTCATTGTTCCTCTTAGTAAACAGATCATTGATAATGATTTCTAGGTTTTCATCTCTCTCCCTGTCTGTTTGTTTCTTGGCTGGAGAGCTGTGGGCTTGAGGTGAATGTTTTTTATTTCGATTCTTCATTTCAATAATCTTCTTCTGAATCTTTGAATTGAGTTTCACTGTGGTGAAGTTACTCAGGTCTGGAGGTACTTCTTTGCAGTTCAAAGGGTTGAGTCAGACACCAACCTTCTGATGACCCTTTTTTCCCAGAAAGGTTCAGCCTGGAACCTTGCTTGGCTGTACCTTGTGTATCTAGGCCCCAAAGCATTGATTCAGAATTTGTTTGGGGTGTGTTGTGGCATGCTGACTTGTATATGCACAGCAAGCTGGGGTGCTTTGGAGGGTCTTGGTTTCTTGTCTTGTGTTCGGTCTGAATGGGATTTCTGCTCACAGTGATAGGACCTGTGATCTTTGGCAATGTATATGGGCCCAATGAATCTGGACCTGGCAGGAATGGGCTGCATCTTGGTAGCTATGTATGAGGCAGCTAGGTGGTTTGGGCCTGAGGTTTACTGTGCCTGAATGCTCTGGTCCTGAGGCCTGCTTCCACCAGCACAGAGGCTGCTGGGTTCTGCTCCAGGGGTTCCTAGGCTGGGGTGCCATGTGTGGTTGTAGACCCTGGAGCTGAGGCCTCCTCCTGTGTGCAGAGGCATTCTGGGGTTGGCTCCAACAGGGTTTCTTGGTGGGTGTGGCCTGGTGGCTATGAGCAGGAGCTGAGGCCTCTGACTATGTGCAGATATGATAAGTATTTAGAAAGAAAACAAAAATCATTTGCAACACAATCATGCTGTGATAATCATTCTTAATACTTTGGTGAATTCATAGACAGTTTTTTTTATTTGGCCCCATTCATTGAAGGAATCATCCTAAACATACATAAAGTTTTGTAACCTGCAAGCGTTCTTCAAAATGTGCACAATTTTTTTTTTACAGGTAAACAAATCTTTCTCTAAAGAAAGAAGAGAATGACTATCTTAGATCAGTTTAGTTCCAGCACAGGCAGTTAAGAGCAGACTGATAATCATAATTTAAGTATTTAGCAAAAAATTACTATTTTACTAAAATAACCTGGGACATGCCAGCTACACTATTACAAATAATGCTGTGACAACAGTCAATTATTTTGTGTATTTATTTGCTTCTTTAGGATGAATTTCAAGAAATGAAGTTTCTACATCAGAAAGTTGTAAGTTTAAATCTGTTAATAAATATTTGCAAATTATCCTCCAGGAGATTTTTATAGTTTACATTTCTTATGTGCTGGTGAATCTTGAAATTTGGGGGTTAATTACTTAGTGGGTTGATGCAATGGTACTTTAAAGTGTTAAGTATCAAGGCTTGGCTGTTTGCTATGGCCAGATGTGATTGCCACTTCTCTTGATAGTTTAGAAATATATAATTAGTCTCTTAATAGATGTTAAACAGGAGGCATTATACCTTTTGATTAAATGTAAACATTTATTCTAACTCTTGAAGGTATTGGAAAAGTCAGCAAAGCATATGAAAATACTTAATCTAGCTAGTTACACATTTATAATGTAAGAGGTACTTTCATGTGTTTATTAAAGTGGATCAGATTGCAGAATCCTCAATAATTAAAATGAAATGTTCCCATGGAAGGCGCCATATGCTGCCATCAGAATTTTGTATGTTTTATTAATCCAGGGGAAAAATTCTTAAGAGCTACAGGCAATGCACATTTAAGTTTAACCAAAGCATTTATTCTATTGAATCATTCAAGGAATATGTCCTTATAGGTGCAAAATCAATACTATTGAATTAAATTTTTAAATCTATAAATAATCCAGAGGGCAAAGCACATTTTCTAAACTGGAAAAATAATTCAAAGAAGTAATCACTACAGAAAATGGATTATATAGGGATGTGATTAGCTGAGATTTTTTTTGGGGTGTAATATTAGTTACAGGTTATTTTATTTTTCTAAAATACCTCATGACTAAATTGATGAATTTGTTCCATTACAAAATGTGTTGCTACCACTCAAATATTATCTTACAGAAAATCCTTAGGGTGTCAGAGGGGCAGAGAATTACTTTCTTTCTTCCTGTTAACAACATTTGACAACAGTTGGGGTCTTGTGGTCTAGAGTGGGAGTTGGGTCTCTACTGTTTAAATACTAGATTTTAAATATTTATCAGGTGTCTAACTAATGGGTCAGTTAGTGGACTAATTTTTAGTAAATTGCTTTGCTGGATTTTGAGGGCTTAAAATTATGTACTTCCCTGGTGTTTTATTCAACTTTTCACTGCTGTGACCCAAGGATGTGCCAAGAACAATTTTAGGAAGAAAATGCTTATTTAGTGGCTCATGGTTTCCTAGGTCCCAATTCATGGAAGGCCAGCTCCATTCCTCAGGGCTCAAGATGAGGCAGAACATCCTGGCAGCAGGCATGGCTTCAGGAAGCAGAGAGCTGAGGCATCACATCAAGAAGGAGAGCAGAGAGAGAACATAAACCAGATACAGAATATATGAATATACACCCTAAAGGCACACCCCCAATGACCCACCTCCTCCGGCCACACCCTACCACCATACAGTTGCCAGTTAATCACTACAAGGGGATTAACTCACTGATTGGGCTTTTTTAACCTAATCATTTCAACTTGGCCTTCTTGAATTGTCACATGTGAGCTTTTTGGGACACTTCACATTCAATCCATAACACCCTGGAAACTGTATTCACATTATTTTGTAAGGAAAGTGGAGTGATCCTATACACATAAAACTTCTAGAGCTGTACCTTGTATTGCAAACTGGTCATCAATGTTAGCTGTTTCTAATTTGAAAGTAATAATACAGCCCATGCTGCTATAATTGTTTCATGATTATTGTTATTGTTACAATTAGGAAAGTAAGGTCAACTTTCCCTCTTACCATTTCAGAGAATTGCTGACTGGTACAAACGCCTGTAGAAGGTGCTCCACACCACCTGTCTTAGCCTGTCTTTCTGGAACTGTGGTCAAGCACAGTACATAATACACCCAGTATTTTCCTGTTTCTTTTTTTCTTTCCTGACAAGATGAAGTTAAGCTCACCAAAACAGGAAAGATAGGCCATGTAAACACAAGAATTTTAATTATGCTGTCTCTAAAAATGATTAAATGTCCTCATTCTCATTTCTAAATTTTAAATTGTACAAAATAAGGAAATGCCTAATCCTTAACACTAGACCTATTGGAGGCATGTTCATTCTAAGTCTTGGTTTAAGGTGACTTAGAATGAATGCCAGAAGAGCTTCTATGGAATGGTCTCTCTGTTAGCTCCTTTTCTTGCCCATTCTCCTTTCCATGAGATTTCCATGTGGCTGTTTCAAAGTATGTTATTTTTCTCACATGATTTTGTTTTGCACTTGGAGAGAAGGAATTCAATATAAGAAAAATACAAAGAGAGAAAGAGATGTGGAGAGGCATTCATGACATTCATGACCATGGTTCTAGTCCTGACTGTTTCTCAGGCCCAAATAGATCCTTAATCTTCTTGTTTACTGATGATTCAACTGTGCTCTGGATTGCTTGAGCCAATCAAATTCCTTTGAATGTTTAGGCTGGTTTGGGTTTGCTTTGAAATTCTACCATTGCAGCAAAGATGAGCCCTTTCTTCTCATTGTCACTATCTCATTTAGGCTCTTGAGTGACAATTCTGCCGAGAATTAAACCCACCAAGTCTCAGTCCGAGCTTCATTTCATGGATATTATTGATCAGTTCAGCCCATGGTGCTGACAGAGTTAAATGCTCTAATTCAAACAGCATTGCTTATGGAGAAGACAAGCCGCATTCTAATCCAGTCTGTATTTCGAAAGCTCAAAAGCTGCGTGTTCTACCAAATGATCATATGTGAGAATTGCCTGTCTACTTTCTGCCAGTCCTCCAATTTACTTATTACTCTCTTCCATTTGTCATGTGGCAAAAGCACTGAGTAGTTTTTCCCTTTTAAAGGCAATTTTTTTTTACCATAATTTAGGTGACAAATTTTATTTCAAATTAAATTTAAAATCCACAGCAAAGCATTAAAATTTGGTCACATGTGAAAGTAAATCTGCTAGAGATGTGATTACTTTGGGTTTAGAACACTAGAGTTAGGTGTACGTTTTTTTCATAGTTCTTAGTCATAGGTACTCTCTCTCTGTTTTGCTAATATACTCAGCACTCAAGGAAGAGTGATGAATTCAGTTGGAGATAAATTTTATATGTGTCTATTTTTTACCTAATTATCTGAATAACAGGTCCCCAATTTTCTGTCTTGGCCTATATTATAAATAAATCAGGTGCCACTAATAAACCTGTTGAAATGCAGGCAGGGTCTAAGGTGAACAAGACAGCAAGGGTGCAAAATTTAGGGAGAGAATCACTCTCAAGATCACACAGGGCATACGCTTTACCTTACCCTTGTACTGTCTGCTGAAATGTTTTGAGTTAGTTTAGGAAAGGTTCACATGTGCCAAACTAGAAAATTAGAATATCTATCTGTCTATCATATATATATATATCAGCCGGAGGATTACAAATAATTATTGTCAGAAACAAAGATGAGAACCGGTCCTTTAGTATCCTCGAGCAGAACTTCCAGGTTCATCTCCTTACCTCCACCAGGAAGGTCATTACTCACAGGTTGGTCATAAGAAATATGGTAGAATGTTAGAAGAGCACTAGAGTCTCAAGCTCATGGCCTTGAGGGAATTATTCCCCTCCCCTTTTAAAAAATTGGTTCATTTTAGCTTATACATGAAAATAGAGTCTGTTTTGACATGGAATATAATTGTTTTAATTCCATCTCTTCCTGTTCCCCACCCTTCCCCTATCAACTGGTCCCCTCTCCTGCCCTGTCCCACCCCCCACCCCCCGTGCCTGGTCCCCTCCCTCTAATCTACTGATCTTTCTGCCATTTACCCATAGTTATTTTTGTGGATGCACTCTTGACTTTGCAAAATTCAAGCACTCACTCACAGGATCCCTGAGGTTCTCTACAACTGGGTGGTTCTGTGTCTCAGATTCTACCATAATTACTCAGTAGGTTCTGGATTAGTTGGAGAAGAGCAGAAGGTTGTCTGTATTTGTTCACTTTAGTTAAATGTTGTCCCTGGGCACTATGTGGGTGAGGTCTTTTCTAGTCCTGTTCTTCTTGTTGGTGGTTCTATCCAGCTCTTGCAGATTTCAGGTGTTCTCACAGGTTTTCTCTTTTCTTTCCTCATGTGAAGAGATCCTAAATTAACCAATGTAGAAATGACCAATGCAGTTTGAACTTGGCGGTTCTTCACAAAGAACATGCAACTGGGTGGTACAAGCAAGGCTTGATTTAGTAGTCAGAGGGCAGAGTGGCTGGCAGATTGGACATGGATTTAGGATAGACTCAAAGTTCATGTGGAAAGGATGATAGCCTTTGTGTTAGTCATCTTTTTGTTGCTGTGACCAAAATATGTGAAAAGAACAACATAGAGGATCATGGTTTCAGAGGGTCAGTCTATGGTCAGCTGGCTTCATGGCTCTGGAGCAGAGCATCGTGGTGGAAGGATGCGGGTCAGGAAAGCTGCTCAACACATGGCAGCCAGGAAGCAGAGAACAAAATACAATCGAAAAGGGCATGCCCCCTGTGACCTACTTCCTAGAGCCATGGTCCAAACTACCTATAGGTACCACCCAGTAAACCATTCAAATTATGACCCATCAAGGGTTGCAGCTCTCATAGTCTAATCATTTCACCTCTGATTATTACTGTATCGCTACATGAGATTTTTAGGGGACATCTCATATCCAAATCATAACAGCTTTGATCCAAAGACAAAGATTAGATCCCTCCTGATTGGCAAAGGGCTGGCATTCAGAGGCAAGGCTCACCTCAAATCTTTAGAGGGACTTGAAGAGCTTACTGGGGATTACAGCTGCAAAGTTTACCCATCGTATCTCATATTCTTATACACTATTCCATTTTAGCCCTGTTTTATGCATTTAAACTTTGTTTTCTTTAGCTAACATTATAGGCAAATTGAGGTCATGTATCTCTCATCACACTGGGCACAACGCTAGGAATGGAGAAGTGGTCAATATTTGTTCACTTTAATTAAATTTTGTCCCAAGCAGGGGCAAATTCACTCACATGCATGTATGCCTGACATGTATATACTGTTAATGCTGCTATCACTGTTAGAGATCACAATACCATTCTTTAAACACTTATTTTTCCTCAGTTTAAACACTTACTTTAACTCAAAGGAAACTATATTCAAATCTCTTTCTCTTTATACAAAACTTTTCCTGCTCTTGAATGAGGTCATTCAATTAATTGATTCAGTGAGTTTGTTCTCTTTGCTGAGACAATCCAATGTGTTTTCCCCAGCCTGTTCTACCTGCATCAGCTAACATAGGATTTTTTTTATACCAGTCTAAGCACTTTAGAAGTTCTCACACTTCAGACATCAACACCAAATGACAGTTCAACACTCTCAACAATTCCACAAGGCGTACCCTTTCCTTGCCCAAAGAATGAAAAAAGCCATGGTTCTAACAAAAGCATTCTGGCCACTTTTAAAGTACCATGTGAAGATAACACAACCACATGACCAAATGCTCCCTCCAGTAAAATACTTGCAGCAGATTTGGGTTCTGAATGTTTGTTTTACCCATGCAGGGCATATGCCATCTGGCGTATTCCTCATAAAAATGAAACTGCTTTCATGGCTGAGTAGATGCCAAAATGGAATTGTATAACAGTAATAAGGCCTTTCCTGGTGCATGAATATACCTTAGGTGCTGTTTCAAGCATGAAACTGTAGATGATGCTAAAATAGTCATTTTTGTCTCTTCTGAAGTAAAGTGTATACTAAAAAAGAGTGAAGTCATTCACTTTTATGATCTTAGATCTTAGTTCCAATTTTTAATGTGGAACAAAGTAATCATGGACCAATTCTTTGTTCATAATTTTTGAAATGTAATTCAAGACTATAACTTAACTTTGGGTTTGTGCCTCTCCAAAACAGCTGGGTGGTAAGGGAAATAAATGTTCAGGGTTGAGACTCTAAACTGGATTTTTTTTTTTTTTTGCCTTCAGAATGCAAAAAAGAAAAAAAAAAAGAGAAAAGTTTCTCAGTATCCAGAGGTTTGATGTTTCTAGGCTATATCAAGTACAGAGATGATTGACAGAATTTCTTCCCTCTATTACTTTAATGTCATGCTGACATGCACCCTCCCTAAGTACTCTATACACCTAAAGAAAAGTAATCTTCCCTTTGCCAACCTCTAGGGTGCTGATGTTGGATTAAAGAATTTTAAAACAGTGCATCAAATTCTATGGAACCTGGTTCCACATTGGTTGGTGAGGGAGTGCCAGGAATGGAGCTAATGCTTCATGGCTAAAAGCATTTGTAGAAAATTTTGTGCACCTCTGCCATGTTGTACAATGTAACGGTATATTCTCCCCTGTCTATGATGATTTATTTTCTGGCCAATTGGGAATCCAAAATTTGTCATGCTTGATATTTGACTTTACGCTAGAGTGTTCTCTTAATACATCTTTATGCATCTCATACATATTTGTATCCTTTCCAGCATAATTTAGACCCAGTAGAGTTTAGTAATAAACCTCTCCTTCTGATACAGCACCAATATCTACAACATATAAGCAGTCTTCAAATCATTCAAGTTATTTATTCCAAGACCTTGCTGGAGTACAAACACAAATACTTAGAAACTTGTTCTTGCAAACTTAAGTTCCTTACTTGCTTCATAACCTAACTCCTAGAAGCTGGTTGAGGGTCTGCCTTGCAATACTTATCTGTCTCTTTCCAGAGGGGACAATTCACCTCTATGTCTTCTGGCATTTTCAGAGATCTATTGCTGGAGAAGGCTCCACATGCTGATACCCAATCACACTTACTGACAGGGCTTGTGACTATAATTATTATTAAAATGTCTCTGAACCAAAACAGGCTTCTCAGATTCTTAGAAGCTCTTGATGTTTCTAACACTCAGAACTCAATTCTTTGTGATTATCAATCATAATAGACAGGGGAGAAGGTGCCATTAGTTTGTACAATATGGCGGAGAAGCACAAAATTGAATTTTCAACCAAATTTCTATCTGTGTGAAGCAACAGGGCTGTAGATGAGGGAGGAACCAGAATTCAGTAAATGTTCTTCAGGAATTGATTTAAATCTCAGAATTCTTTGACGGCCTATTCTTTCTTCCACAATATTGTATGCAGGAAACAGTATTCTGCCTACAGCATCTAGAAAGAGGTGAAAACTTGTGTAAAGCTTCTCTAGTGGGCTTGCTTTTATAACTTAGGGTGAAAACTTATAGCAATATCCAACTTTGAGTAATTTAGTTATCAGCTTGTCAGTCCTAGGCAACTTCTCCTTTTCAATTAAGTTTTCAGGGTATAAAAATCATGGCTGATTGGAGAGCTCAGTTATTATCCTATTTTTGCAGGATTCCCTCCACTTTAGAAAATCGATTCCACTCTTGCAAACAGAAATGACCTTGCTTAAAAGCAGTAGCAGTGAGGCTCAGTGAGACGTGTGCACAGAGCTGCCATTTCCCACCTTTTGCAAGTTTTAGACAGCTTTGGAGACAGAATTCCCAGTATGAAGCTGATCCTATCTGTGGATCTGTAGATTGCCTTGTAGATGAAATGGCTGGGTTTTCAGCTGATTTTGTACTGATGGGATCGTGTCTGCCTGAACACCTGAAAATATCACAGTGAACAGAGGAGAGTAGACATGTTCTGTACAATGTGGCATAGTCTGAAAGAAAGAGGTTTGGCTGTGAAAATTACTTATGTTTCTCCTGCTAATATGTTGTATTAGAGATGAGCTTGGGCTAATCTACTAGAATCAATAAAGACTTTTGAAATTCTGAAGACTACATCAGATTCCCATTCACTCACATTTAAAAATTTTAAATTCAGTATCTCAAAATTCTCAAGGAGTATGGAGACTGGAACAGAAATTGCAGAAATGGAGTATCGGTTGGGTTTTGTCAGCACAACATCCAAACAAGAACATGAGAAAAAAGAACTATTGTCAATCCTCAAATGAGTTAAAGAAACCCAGGTATCTGTATGTCAGTATCTCAGCTTTGACTTTGAGCACAAAAAACATTTTCTGAAGGATCCAATTTTTCATTTTTTCCACAGATTTTTTAGGGACGTGCAGTGCCAGAGCAGGCTAAAATCTCCAAATAGTATTATGAAATTTCTACCAGTTATTGTTAATGCACCCTCATCTCTTGATTTAGCAGCCAGCTTTATGTGCATAACTCTGGCAGCCCCTAACTTTCTCAAGTGCTTTGTGTTTAGTCCAATAGAGTTCCTTTTACTTCCGTTTTCCCTATTGTCTGCTGCTTAATTCATTTATTGACTTTCTAATTTCATTTCCTTTTTTAAGAGAGAATAGTGAGAAAGAGAGAGAGAGACAGAGACAAAGAGAGACAGAGAGAGAATCAATTTTTATTGAGTTTTTCATATGGCTTTCATTGCTTTGACACTTAGCTATGTACGTGGCGCTGGGGTTTGAATCCATGTACTTGAGCATGCCGGACAAGCACTATAACAGCTGAGCCACCACTCCAGCCCTCTAATTTCATTTCTAAAGAATCATTTTACTTTTTCTATAAATTATGTTTGATTCTTTTCTAGGTACATCTCGTTTTCAGTCTCTTGCCTTCATATTATAGACATATATTTTAACTTCTGTAATTATGTGAACATAATGCATTGAGAATTCTAGTTTTTGTAGTCTTTTTGAATCTGTTTCCGTTGTAGCTTTCTTGCTTGTAAGCACAAATTTCATGGAACATAATTTGTGGGAAGCTTTTTTTTTTTTTTTTTAGAGAGAGGGACAGTGAGAGAGACAGAGACAGAGAGAAACAACTTTATTTAGTTTTTCATGTGGCTTTCGTTGCTCTGACACTGAGTTGTGTACCTGGGGCTGGGGTTTGAACCCGGGTCCTCGTGCTTGCCAGGCAAGCGCCAAAACCGCTGAGCCACCGCTCCAGCCCTGTGGGAAGCTTTTTGAGGGACAGTTTTAAAATGCTTTCTTCTAAATACAATTTTAATTTGCTTATGAAAAGCAACTCTTAATTTTAAGCTGATTTTTAAGCTTTACTCTCTAGCTTCCTCAATTTGGTACCATGTATTCTACCCATAAACTATGTGAATTCAGAATTATAAATTATCAGGGAAACATTTTGACCTCCTCCTTTATTCACCCAGAATGAATTTCTTTTTCCTTTTTGAGCTGGGGTCTTGCTGTGTTACTCATACTGGCCTTGAGCTCATGGGCCTGAGTGATCCTCCTGCCTCAGCCTCCTGAGTAACTGAGACTATACATCACTGCACCTGGCTCTATCCCAAGTTGAGATGGATTAGTCAAGTGTCTTCGTTATTAAAATAACATAATCTCAGTAAAAAATGTTGAAAATAAATAGAAAAATAAAAAGAAAAATCATAATAATCCAGCCGCTCAGTCACATTTAAGATAACATTTCTAACATGCTTAATTTTACATTTTCCCTTTGTACAGATGATTAAAGTGTAGACACAGTTTTGAATCATTATTTTTTTAAAATTAGTATCATATCTTTTAAAACACTTTTGGATTCAGTCTTAATGGCTGCATATTATTCCACTTATTGAATATACATTAATTTGTTCAGCCATCACCGCCTGTGAGCATTTGCAATATTTCCCAATCACATGTTCATATAAATTTCATAGAACTATTACAAATCACATCATGTATCATGTTGGACCTCACTCCTGGAAAGTGAAATGACCCAACAAAACCTGTTGCTAGTTGAGGTCAGAGCTGACTGGGAGGTGCTCTAAGGGACTGTTTTGTATTGGATCATATCTGGGAGGCTAGCCAAGGACTGACAGGGTCTCTTACACTGGGATGGCTATGTGCAGACATATGAATATGCATTGAACCTAAAAGGTCTTCCTCTATTAGGATTCATTTTAGGGATGCAATTTCAGAATGTCATGGGGATTCATTCTCTAGTGCAAGGGGACATATTGATGTTTTCCTAAGCAATATTTTATAGTTCATGTGAACTCCAAAATAGCAATTAGGTAGTAATAAAATGGAAAGAAAAATAAAAATGAAAACAACTGGAAATAACTTTTGTATTTCTCATAAGTTCCATAATTCTGTGCTCAGTTATATTCAAGTATGATCTTCAAACTTGTGAAAGAAAGCTCTGTTTTAAAGAGGAATTATTTCTGTGTCAGGGCTGTTCTTGTTGCTTTGGAGCTCATTATAAAAGGTAAACGAGTTATGATTTTTAAAGTGTGAGATCAGATTTGAAACTGATTCTCCTGTACATGATACATATATCTGAGAGTCTAAGTTTGGAAGTAAATAACGTTACAGGGCATACATTGTGAAAGTAAGGTTATATTAATCTTTATTTTAGGAATGTTCTTATGGGTGTCCTAAGTAAGCCATCACTAAAAACAAATTAAATCGTTTTAATATTTTTCTGCAAAACCTGATCTAAGCACACACACACACACACACACACACACACACACACACAAACACACTCACACATACACACACAAATTAAATCAGTAGGGGGCAGTAATCTGGTCCTGATGGAGTAAAAGGAGCGCAGTTATGTTTTATGAAATATTTTTGCTGTACTGACGTGGAAATGACATCATGATGCTTTTAAGACATCCTTCTGGAGGAGTGTGAATGAAAACACATTTCCCTCTTCCTTCCTTCCAGCTGCTCTTCCCCTCATCTTTGGTCTTTCTACTTTTATCTGCCTGCCATTTCTCTTTCCCTGCTTCTACCCTCAACTTTAGCACTTTGATCTGCATTTTCTCACAATTTCCACTCCATTCTTTTTTAATCTGAAACTTCCTTCTTTATTTTTCTGGCATCTTTATTCTACTGCACTTGAAATCTTCTTTCAAATCAAATAGTCACACTGATTGTGAAAAAGTAAAGCCATGGCAGATGTAGCCCTCTGCCCGTGCATAACAAGACTCGCAGAGGAAAGCATTAGTGTTTTTCTTGTTTTAATTTAAAGAAGAGTGTTGCTGGATGGCTTCGGTGTGGTTCTGTCATAGACTGTTTGCTTTAGGAGATGATGGTGTAGAGTGCTGGCTGCACTTACAGGTGGATATTTCTATTTAAATAGCTTTTCTCATTGGGTAACTAAAGTTACAAGTCCGACTGCTCTGTCAACTCAAGGGAGCAGACTGGTTAGTTTCTATCAACCATGGCTTCACAGAGGAAGGAGATGGCACCTGAGATGGTCCCTTGAAAGTTAAAAATAAATCATGCCATGTCAGGCCCTTATATGTCAATGGTATTTCCGCTCCAGGACTTGGTTCTCATGTCAGACATCACTCACTAGCAACATCATTCTTTCCTACTGAAAAGGGCTGTGCCACATTGATAGTCACTATAACTTAACATGTGTTCATTGAGTTGATGTCATTTTTGCCTCTCTGCTTTAGGTTGTGTGACTGATTGATCTTCCATCTCACAGTTGCTAGGATGTATAACCTATGAGGTAAGTATTAGAAAATGTAGGCCCAAAACTCTAGTGTGTCAGTCCATGAATTGATTCCCTTAACAGGACCCCTGATGTGCAAGAAATAAAATTCAAAAAATCAATAAGTAGAATGGCATCAAATTAAAAAATTTCAGCATAGCAAAGGAAACAATTAAGAGTGTGAAGAGAGAGGCTACAGAATGAGAGATCTTTGACACCTCTCTCCTCAGATAGGACTTTAGTATCCAGGATATACAAGGAACTCAAAATACTTACACCAGAAACAAAAACAAAAAGTAAAAAATAAATAGCCCAAACAATAAATTAACAAAAGAACTGAACAGAAGCTTCTCAAAAGAAGAAATACAAATGGTCAACAAATATATGATAAATGTTTAACATCTTTATCAATTAGGAAATCAAATCAAAACTACATTGAAATTTCATCTTACTTCAGTCAGAACGGGAAATATCATACAGATAACAATAAACATTGGAGAGGATGTTGGGAAAAGGTACATTCACACATTGTTGGTGGGACTGCAAATTAGTGCAACCATTCTGGAAAGAAATATGGAGATTCCTCAAAAAACCAGGAATAGAACCACATACGACCCAGCTAGCCTACTCCTTGGCATATATCCAAAAGATTTAAAATCAGCATAGATAGTAACGTGGCCACATCAATGTTTATAGCAGCACAGTTCACAACAGCTAAACTCTGGAACCAGCCTAGGTTCCTTTCAACAGATGAATGGATAAGTAAATGTGGTATATGTGCATAATGAAGTATTACTCAGGAAGAATGAAATTACAGCATTTGCTGGTAAATGGGTAGAAATGGAGACTATCATGCTAAGTGAAATAAGCCATTCCCCAAAAGTCTAAGGTCTAATGTCTTCTCTGATATGCCATAGGTAATGCAAAATAAGGGAAATAAATTAAAGAGAGAGGGAAAGGGAAAAAAAGGGGGAGGGAATTCCATCAAAACAGAGGAAAGATGAGTAGAGTAGACAAAGGGGATTTAGGAGGAGGAGGAAGGGACATGGACAGGGAAGAACAGTGGAAAGAACCTGATTGAACTTTTGTTTATGCATGCATGAGTGAGGCATGGTAAGTCCTAGTATTGAGTTTATCCACAGGACACTAATTTAAAATGAAAAAAAAAAGTAAATTGCACATGTGTTGAAGAGGGATTGGATCAATAGTGTGGAGAGGAGCAGTGTGGGGTGGGGGACTGAATTCTGAATTGGAGCAGGTTGTGTTGCAGGCTTTTGTGATCATGTCAGGATGTATCCTGGTGTTGTATATAACTAAAAAGAAATTTTAAAAGATTGAATGCCACAGCTATTACATTTTAAAACTTTTTATAGAGTATACCTTGTTTTAAATTAGTTCCAGTATTTCCCTTTCCCCTAGCTTCCTCATACCCCCTGTTCTTTTTAAATATACCTGATGAGATAAACATTAACATTTATATGAAAGCATGCAGTATAGCTTGTTCTAATTCAGTCCCCAGTATCCCCCCCTTTTTTTCTTCCCTCTACTGGGTTTTCTGCTATTTACTAAATAATTTTTTATTAATGACTTTTTGATATATATTTTGATGAGATTCACTATGATATTTTCATATATAAACATGAACAAGTTAAGTCTGATTCCTTCCATTAACTTTCCGTATACGTGTAAGAATTATGTGAATATTTTTGGGTATGTTAGAATAAATGCACATCCCAAAAAGAGAGACAAAGGACCAGGGATGGGAAGAGGGAGGTGGGGATTTCTGGGGACAGGGGTATTGGCCAAAGTATATTGCTGTATTGTGTGCGTGTATGAATATGTGTCAACAAATCCCATCATTATATACAACTATAATGCAACAATAAAAAGAAGAAATCTAAAGAAACAGCTAGCAAATGATACAAAGTGATTACATATAGATTAGGGGGCATTTTTGTCCCAGGGTCACAGCATGGTGATATTGAAGGTCAGGTTGAATGTAAGCAGGAGGTCATCTTCTTGAGGTGGATAAGAAATATCGAAAAGGGAAGCTAACATTCCCCTGAAATTCCATCAACACATGTTCCATCATGCAGACACAGCTCACTGCCAAAATGCTGAGAATCTTACATATATAGGACATACATAATATAAATATTAACATGAATCAATATTTGTTATACATTATAAATTAATAAATATATTAAATTATATACACTAATATATATATAAATTATATACACTATATAAATTATACACACTAATGTTATATGTATCAATTGGGGGAATATATATTATATGTATAAAAGCTAGTTATCGTTGGTGAACCAAGGAATTAATTTGTAGCACTTAATGGAAATCTATAATAATGCCTTAAGGGAAGGGAAGAATCAGAACAGGACAGCATTTTAAAGCTAAGAGGGTTATTGAAGAGGACAGTCTTAGATGTTAGTGACTCTGAAAAGGTCATCGTAGTGCATCTAAGAGAAACGCAGACCTTTTCAGTTTTTAAAGACAACTGGCTTTACAGTAGCCCAGGAAGATTGTCCACCACATCCTCTGTCTTCCAGGCTCCCGTCTCCTGCTGCCTTTGCATGTGGTGAGTGGCAGCAGGGCACTACTTTCCCCAAAGTAGATTAAATACTAGACTTCCCACACCGGCATTTAGAAAATGAGACACATATCTTTTAAAAGAGATATTAACAAATTTTTAAAAAGTGGGGAAACTAGAAGCATTCATTCAGTTATTTTATTTAATGACCTGAACAATATCATACAAGCATGAAGTAGAATCAGTCCAAGGAGAGTGCAGTGCACTTTAATTCATTTTTATTTTACCTGAATTGTAGTTCAAAGTACTGTTCTGCTCCATTGTAACAAATTAACAACCACAAAACAATGTCTTAGGAAACATGTAGTATTTCAGGAGGCACCTGGTTATTCTTCCTTCTTTCTGATCCTATTTTCTTCATACCAGCTCAGGCCAGGCGGAAAGCTTCTTATGCCCTGGAGGCAGCACCCCATCTACCACCGGATCCTCTTACATCAAGCAGAGTTCTGGGTGTTTGTTGGGTCAAGTGTTTATTTGACTCTGCAATTGTGCAAGGAAGTTGTTTTAAAATTTTTGTCTCAAGAGTCTAAGGATGCTAAATATTATAGTCACCATACTTGATATATTGATGACTCATATTATTTTTCAAATAATCTTAATGAATACATTCCCAAAGAATTGTTTGTAGAAATTGGTTGCTTAAATCTCATTGATGTGAAAATTTGGGTCCTCTCTGCATCTCCTTCTACTCAAAATCAATAAATTTGAAAATTAATATTTTTATTATTATTCATATTTAAAGAGATGGAAACTAAAATTTAAGTTTATCATGAGGGATTTGGTAACTGATTTCTCTAGGGTGAATTATTAAAAAAATGAGAATATAAATAGGTTTAAGAAAATAATGACATTAGTTGTTATATAAATTTTTTTTTTAAAGAGAGAGGAACAGTGAGAGAGGGAAAGAGAGAACCAGTTTCTTTTTGGTTTTTCATGTAGCCTTTGTTGCACCAACACTTAGTTGTGTACGTGGTGCTGGGGTTCAAATTTGGGTCCTAGTGCCTGCCAGGCAAGTGCTGTAACTGCTGAGCTCCAGCCCCCAGTTGTGCTATAAATTTATGAAAATGAATATTACCCATAACTCTATTATATATATTGAGAGTTCATATTATTCCTTTGTATAACTTTTCAAAGTAAGAATTATATTCATATATATTGATATGAATATTAAAATTAATATACTTTTGGAGATAAATAATGATTAGACTTTCCCAGATCCAGAAATGCTAATGCAAGGAATTAAATTCAAGGCTTTGGTGTGCTCATGAGTCTATCTAAGTCTTTCATTTCTGGGAGACTGAACAATATCATGTGATAGACTGTAAATGAGCAAATGTTTATTGTGTTCTTTAAGGTTCCTAGCTGGGGAATTGGCATATATTCCTCAGAATCAGAAATAGCTTCATCTCTCCCATAGAGAATTGATCTTAAAGAGCAGAGCAAAGAGAAGTCATTAAGCAATACTCACAGGTAATTAGAGAGCAGCAATACCATGTTTTAGGCAGTAGATAGGTAAAAAATGAGTGCTTCTTTTACTGAACACATTAGTTTTTCTCTTTACTTTCCAGATCTCTTGGGGAGGGAAATAAAGTCAAAAAAAGCACAAACATACCCAAGTCACAGCTGCTTGAGTCTTGTCCTCTTGGTCAATTTGAGAGCTTGTATTCTTACTTTCAAGGCTCTGTAGCTTTCTATTCTTATCTACCATATGGAGGATCTGTCGAGCAGATGTTCTTCTGGTACAAATTTATGTGCCTGGAATTATTTTACCCCTCCACCTCTCTCTTTCCCATCCCTCTCCATTCACTTTCCTGTAAGCACTTCTTTTGGGAAACGTGACCATGACTTATCATGGTCCATTAGGGATGGTGGGAGGATGAGGGGCAGAACGTGTCCCCACAATCTTCAATACCCCCCTCTAGTGCCACCTATATCTTTGTTATTTGAAATGAAAGCAATCAAAAGAACTTTCCTTCACAGTGAAACACATGAAAGTTCTCGAGAGTTTAAGCGGCATGCAAGATACTTTAGGACAGAGTCCATAACGGGTCTGTTTCCAAGCAGAGATTTCTGGCACCAACCTGCCTACCCTGAACCTGCCAGGCACTTCCAGCAGAAGGGACAGTTGCTGACAGATGCCTTCACTGCTCCTTACTGGGGGATCACTTGATAAAGAAATTTCCCCCATTCTTGGTCCTGCCTTATTAACAGTCTCCTATCCCTGAGCTCACATCACCTCGCCAGTCTAATAAAACCTAATATTTTAGGAAATTTTTATTTAGGGAATAAAATGAAGGTTGTCTGTTAAAAGCTTTAGAATTTGTAGGAACAAAGGTACTCTCGGTTGGCCAGACAGACTTCTCACTCTCTGGAAAATGATCTGACTCTTAATTTCACTCTCACAGTGTGGCTGTTGCCACTATCTGCCGGGTGCACCGAAAACGTAATTAGACACACAGAGGTGAACATTTTACTGTCAGCCGAGGAATATTCCTCCTGGATAAATTGCTGTGGGGCCCTGAAAAATAATGATGCTTGACTGACTTCATTTTAAAAGGACTGAAGGAGCCCACAGATTTTGTGGCTTTCTTCAATACTTTAACACAGGATACAATCTACTCCATATATGGTTGGGAAATTTTCTTTTTTTCTTGAGGGCAATTTTTAAACATGTGTTCTGAACAACCAGGCTCTGTTTGACCAATGTTACAGTGCAACTATGTATCCTCTCCCAATTTTCTATAAGTTCCTTTATGTGATGAAAGACATCAGTTTCCTTCCTTCCCTTCCTGTAAGACCGTTTTGCAGACAGTACTGCCCTTTTAGCAAGATAGAATAAGGATAAGTATTATTTGAAAACCTATCTTAGGTCTCTATTTGTCAAGATACTACTGTATACTAATTTCATGTAGGTTTCCTTCCAGGTGGACACTTGGGGAGAGCTATAGATTTGGTATGGTCGCAGAATCTCAGTCTAGAACACTGTGTCTACTTGGGACCAACCCTGTTGGCCAGACCCTGACCTTGCCCAGCTGTGGATAGAGGAAGCCCCTTTCCTCTGGTTTGGCCCTACCCAGAAATCGATTGATGCTTGCTTGTTTCTTTTTGTGGTATAAAGATTGAGAAATAAAACTTACATAAATTGAAGGATACAATGTGACATCTTGATATATCTATACATTGTAAAATGATTACCACAATCAACTAACACTCATTACCTCACCTAGTTATTTATGTGTGTGTGTGTGTGTGTGTGTGTAAAACACTTGAGATCCATTCTTTGTTAAGAAAGTAGATTTAGCTACTGCAAAAGGGAGATGTTGGTCAAAGAGTCTAAATTTGCAGTTATAAGATGAATGAGTGATGTAGAAATAATATCTCCTGACATTAAGCATGAAGACTATAAACTATAATTAATCATAAAGTACTGTGTATTTAAAGTTTTCTATTTTGTTTTCAGTGTTTAATGAATGTCTTTTTTCTGTGTTCAGATCTCATCCAGAATTTCCCATTATATTTAGTCATCATATCTCCTTAGGCTCCTCTTGACTCTGACAGTTCCCCAGACTTTACTTGTTTTGTTTTTTTTTTAACATCTTGACTGTTCTGGGAAGTACTGGAAAGGTATTTTATAGTGTTCTACAATTTGAGTTTTCTTTCTTTCTTTCTTTTTGTTTCTTTTTTTGCTGTTTATGCTATGATGAGACCTGGGTTGTGGGTTTTGGGAAGAAGACCATAGAAGAGAAATACCGTTTTCATCATTGTATCAAATGTCACTGACTTATCATTGTTGGTGTTCACCTTGATCACCTGCTGAAGTTGCTTTGCCAGCTTTCTCCACTTCCGAGTTACTCCCTCCCTGCATCTCATCCTGCTGTGCCTGTTGGAAGGCAGGCACAGGAGCTATGCTCCATCTACGTGAGGGCAAGTACGCATGTGCAGTATTTAGACTTATTCTGCATGGAAGACTAATGTGTTCTCCTATTTATCTATTCAGATATTTACCTAAATAGTGCAGTCTATAGTTTTATACTCTGCATAATAATCCAATCTTTTCTTTTCATGACTAGATAGAAAATGAGGCAATTAGAACTGATTCCTGCTTTTTACTTATCTCTTTGATTGCCCCGCAGAGATAGAACTAAAGATAAGCTCCCAGCATCTGTAATGATATCCTAAGTAACCTATTGACATTATTTTATTATATTTGATGATTTTTCTGAAAAAGATGTGAGATATTGAAAAGTCCTCAGAGATCTTCTAACTCTGCACTCTCATTTACAGATATAAATCTTAGGATAGGAAACTTATGGATGAGAACCTGTTCTTCCTAACTCCTGATATGGTGCTCTATAGAGACATCACATCCTAACACAGTGCTCTGTAGGCACACTATGTGCCACAGTACCTGCTACCCTGTCCAGTAGGTCTCATGTGTTCAGGTTAATTGAATCTGTATCTGCTGACAGAAGCAAGTCATCAAGATATTTCTGTGTTCAGTTTTTCTTCTGTGAAGTGAAATTTTAAGAGAGAGAGGGACAGTGAGAGAGAAAAAGAGAGAATCAATTGTATTTAGTTTTTCATGTGGCTTTCAGTGCTCCAACACTTCATTGTGTGCATGGTGCTGGGGTTCAAGCCCACGTCCTCATGTATACCAGGCAAGCACTATAACTACTGAGCAACCATTCAGCTCTGTAAAATGAACTTTAAAAGATCTCTGAGGAATAAATGAAAGGAGAGTGGATGGGTTTTAAGAATGATGATGAGGCCAGGTACAGTGGTGCACACCTGCAATTCCGGTGACTCTGGATGCTGAGGCAGGAGGATCACATGTTTGGAATCAGTCTCAGCAATGCAGAGAGGCCCTAAGAAACTTAGAGAAACCCTGTCTCAAAATAAAAAAATAAAAAGATCTGGGGATGTGGCTCAGTGGTTATTGCCTCTGGGTTTAGTCCCTAGTATTAAAAAAATGATGGTGAGGTGACAGGATACTGAATTAGACTAAGTGAGAAACTTTGACGTCTAAGCTAGGCTGTTGGCAGGGAAAACAGGGGACAGGTAGATGGACAAGCATTTTAGGAGCATAGTCAGTGTACCCTGACTACCAATCAAGACGGGGAATGAGGATGTAGGAGATGCTGGAGGTGACTGCTAGGCCCCTGACTTGGCAATTAGATGGAAAGCCGTGCTACCAATCAAGATAGTGCAAGTTGAGAAGGGAAGAGACCTTGGGAGGTGCGAGATTCCTGTTAGAATCTTGGCATTTCTGGTAAGCAGCAGGAGATGTGTGTGGAGCTTAGGAGAGAAGTTAAAACCTAACATATCAAGGCAAGAGTTAGAATCAACTGGCTGATGAAGCCAGTGGAAGTGGTGCTATAAAATAAGAAATCAGAGAAAAGATTGAAGACTGAGTACCTGAGTCCACCAGGAACAGAGGACAAAAGAAGCAAAAGTCAACGAAATGACCCGAGAACCCACTGTGGAGCATGACAGGGAGACCAGATAAAGAGGGGCGGTGAGTTCAAAGACGCCATTGGGGAAAGCAGTGACCAGGTCATGGACAACCGAGCAAGTGTCCGTCCTATGGAGAGGTGGAGGGCTTTATGTAAAAGAGTTGAAAACCACAGAAATAAAGGGCTGGGTAGATGTACAGCATTTTCATTATGGTTCTTTCTAGCTCAAATTCTCTGCATTTCCAAAGTCTGGAGATAATAATATGAGAAAGAGTTTATAAGTTAATCACAAGGAATTCCTTGACTGTTTTTATGAAACAGGGTAGGTTAATGGGGATTTTGAATCTCTGGTAGAAGAGTTTCAGTACTAAAGATGTGGGCATTTTTTAAAATTTTATTTTATTAGTGCATTATAGTTGTACATAATGATGGGATCTCTTGTCACATATTCCTAGATGCACACAATACAGCAATATAATTTGGTCAATATCCCTACCCCACTGCACCCTTCTACCTCACTCCCCCATTCCCCCATCCAGATCCCTTCAGATCCCTTGCCTCTCTTCTGGGTCCTATTTATATAAAACAAAACGAAACAAAAAAAAAAGAAGAAGAAGAAGAAGAAGAAGAAGAAGAAGAAGAAGAAGAAGAAGAAGAAGAAGAAGAAGAAGAAGAAGAA
>PVKS010009853.1:0-62330 GCA_004027875.1 Aplodontia rufa
TCTAAGATCAAGAATTATAAAATCAGCAAGAGGAAAGTGACTCATCAAGGAAATCCCTAAAAGACTATCATGACATTCCTAGAAGAAACTTTGCAAGCCAAGCAAGAAAGGGTAATATATGCAAAGAACTGGAAAAAAAGCCAACCAAGAATACTAGACCTGGCCAAGCTCTCCTCCAGAACAGCTTTGTATAATCGTATGAAGGAGCAATGAAGACCTTCTCAAACAATAGCAGATGGAGTTCATCACTGATTCTGCTTTATAAGAAATGTGAAAGAGAGTTCTTCAAAGAAATTAGAGGACATTAGTTACTAACATTAAATTATGAAATCATAAAATACACTGATCAGGTAAACAGGTAGTCAAATTCTGAATATGCTAATACTATTATGGTAGTGTGTAAAGTACTTATACCTCTCCTGTAGAGATTAAGAGAAAAAGCTATTAAAAATAACTATAGGTACAATAGTTTGCTAGGGACACATACTATACAATATGTAAAGTGCGACATCTAAATATAAAATGTGGAAGGGAAGGTGAAAGCAGGGTTTTGAAATGTGATCAAAGCTAAGTTGCTATCAGTTACACTGGACTGTGATGTTTTATTTAAGTCTTATGAAAGCCAGAAAGAGAAATGTAGTAAACACAAAAGACAAAGAAATTATACATGGAAAAGCATCAAGTCGCCTTTTCACAACAGGTTTGCAGCCAGAACACAGGTGTTGTGAAAACCACCGCTAAATCAAAGCCAAATTGCGAAAGGAAAAGACTCATATCAACATCCTTGTCATCGGACGTGTAGATTTGGTTTCAGAGGTTCAGTCCATGGTTGGCTGAGTTCATTGCTCTGTGCCCAAGATAAGGGGGAACATCATGGCAGAAAGACATGACAGAGGAAAACTCTCAGTTCATGGTGGCCAGAAAGTTGAGAGAGAAAAAAAGAAAGAGGAAATGGCACTTGGAAGTTGAACCTTTTGTAGCACACACCCAATGATGGTCTTCTCCACCAATGCCCACCCGCCTACAGTACCACCCAGTCAGTCCATTCTAACTAGGGGGGCCTGATTATGCTGTAGCTCTCCTAATCCAGCCATTTCACCTCTGAATATTCCAGCATTGACACAGGAGTTTTGGGGGATGCCTCATAGCCAAATCATAACAAAGTGTTAATAACAAAATATATAAGGAATTCAAACAAATCAGCAGCCAAAATAGGTAAAGGGTCTGAATAAGTACTTCTCAAAAAAAAAAAATGAAAAGAGGAACAGAACCAGGGGATAGGAGGAGAGTAGAGAGGGAGGTGTGTCGGGGAGGGATACTGGTCAAATTGTATTGATATTGTGTGCATGTATGAATATGTAGCAACAAACTCCACCATTATATACAACTACAATGCACCAATAAAAACATGGGGGAAAGGAAGGCAAATGACCAGTAGGTACATGAAAAAATGTTCAATGTCACTATCAGGGAAACACAAATCGAAATGGAAATGAGGTATCACCTCACGACTGGTAGAATGGCTTTAACCAACAGAGAAAGAGCAGAGGATGTGGGGAAAATGAAATCTTGGTACATTTGTAGTGGAAGCATAGATTAAGACAGCCATTATGGAAAACAGAGAGGGGTTCTCAAAAAGTTAGAATTCCCATACGATCCAGCAACCACACCTCTGGGTTTGCAGCCGAAGGAAATGGCACCAGTGCCCCGAGGAGACGTTGCACTTCCGTATCGTCTCGGCATTACTCACGATAGCTGAGCATCAACCTGAGTGTTCCTCAAGAAAAGCACAAGGACATGTGGCATGCACCTGCACTAAAACATGCCACCGTAGGGAAAGCAAATCTTGTCATCTTCAGGATGAACCTGAAGGACACTGTGCCAACGAAACCAGGCCTACACATAGAACACCGCTACACCCTCACTTGCATGTGGAACGTGAAAAAGGCACTCACAGAAGCAGAGAGTGGGACTTCTGGGGACCTGGGCGTGGGAGGAGCCGGATGGTGTTGGCAGAAACATAAAGGTTCAGGAACACAGGGTGAACAGGTTCTGGAGATGTGACCTATGGCAATGGTAGCCATAGTTAAAATTCATGTCCTATACTTGAAATTTGCTGGGAGAGTAGGTCTGGAGTGTTCTGAACCCCAAAAATACATGGTGATTATGTGAGGTCATAGATTTAATTGTGGATATACCTGTTTAATAAAACAGTGGGCAATGGGGGGTAACTATGGGTTAGGATTAAATGCATATCTTGTTGTTACTTTATACACATTTATTATTGTACAACTACTCAACTCCTAAATAAAACAACACAGTGCTGTGCACCTTATATGTAATTTTATTAATTACCCCTCGATGAAGCTGGAGAGAAAATGAAAATAAAGCCCCTAATTTTTGCACCTATCTATGCAGCAGTGATACAAATAATCCTTACTGATAATGAAAACGCCTCAATATGTTGTCAGGTTGAACCCACATTTACTCACTGAGCTTCTGCTGAATATTCAGCTCTCCCCTGGATGTCTAGGAAAATAAGAAAAAGGCAGAAGCGACAGTCTCTGACAGGAAATGTGAAATCTGTCCACAAGGATAATCGTGAGCGCTCGTGAGAAATTCACGAAAGCTCCTGGAAGTCAGGTAGCATGGGATGCAGTGTCTGATCTGAGGAAACTGCGCAAGGAGGCTTTCCAGGAGAGGGGGCTTGGTCAGGACTCCACCACGTGCGCAGGACCTGCACAGATGAAATGCGGGTGGCAGAGTCCCCCAGCCTATGGAAGCACGTGCCCTTGCAGGCCTGTGGAAGGGGTGTGGCTGAGTGACAGGCAGTATCCGCCTTCCCGGCAGACAGGAGTGTGTGGAGAAAAGGTGAGGCTGGGAAAGTGAGCAAGGGTGATCAGGGAGCACGGCCACCCCATGGAGGAGCACAAAGCACTTCGGGTGTAGGAAACATGTCCTGAAGCCATTTCCAAATCCAGTTTCCAAAAGACAGACCCTAAGAAGAGGCAGGAGGAAGGAATGCAGCCAGATGAGCCCAAGTTCACCCACCAGGACAGGGTGGCTGCAAGCAGAGAGGGCACAAAGTAAGAGCCCCTGCCCTGCCCTGCCCTGGACCTGCCCGTGAACAGCTTCCATCTCCTTGGTCCACAGCATCCTCCTGGCTGGCTTGAGGGGTCACAAAAAGGTGATGGAGCCTAACTCCCATTTGAAAGGAAACTTCCAGGAAAGACAACATTAACCTTTCTTCACTGCCTCCTCCTTCCAGCCCTGGGATGAACCAGCTAGGATAAGTCCCCTGGCGAGGGCTTATCTCCGTGGGAAGAACAGACCCACCAGCAGATGTGAGGGAATGAAGCCGAGAATTTAAAAACTACAATAAATCAAGGCTCTGGCTGAGCTTGTGAATCCCCCAAGACTCCCTTAGGTCCAGCAAAATACAAAAATAGGAGTTACAAAATCATCTGGAAAATCTCCCCGAATCTTCACAAATCCTGTGATAACCCTCTTGTCTAGCAAGCACCACCACCGCCCTCACCTTTAATGCCCTCCTCCCCACCAAATCTGTAGTCTGCTGCCCAAAGAATCCAGGTACCAGGCAGCCTGTCCAAGCGACACAGTTCAGAGTGGCAGTGGCACTACTAACCACCCATAAAACCTGCAGAATGAAGAGCTGAGGTCCGTAAAGAATCTAAGAGAAGGGCCAGGTAGCTGCTGGGATCTCATCTTCCCATGTTAATCTCCAGCACCACTTCACAGGAGGGACCCAGATTTGACAGCTCCTTAGATCTCTTCCCACGCCCTAACACCAAGTGGAGCTCTGTAATTTCAAAGCACATGGCCAGTCAGTTGTTTAATAAGAATATCCTTATTGAACACCTGCTATGAGCTTAGCTGGGCTCCAGCCAGAGGAACAGGACATGCATAGGCTTGGTCTTTGAGTTAAGAAGCTCACTGACATGGCTGACACGTAGCAGAGTCAGACAGTAGTTTAGGATGCTGTGAAACTCATTAGGAAAGTTGGGAGGTCAGAAGAGCAAGGGTCTGGTGGAAATCAAACTATTCTATTTATTTATTTTAAAAGAGAGAGAGGGACAGTGAGAGAGAGAAAGAGAGAATCAATTTTATTTAGTTTTTCATGTGGTTTTCATTGCTCTGAGACTTTGGTGTGTACGTGGTGCTGGGGTTTGAACCCACATCCTTGCACATGCCAGGCAAGTATTATAACTGCTGAGCCACCGCTCCAGCCCCGGAAACCAAATTCTTAGGAAAAATGAATTACCCTGCTCTGGTTCCTTCTGCACTGAGGACTTACAAAGCCAAAATCTGTGTTTGTAAGACTATTTTGCTGTTAGAGCTCCAGGCCACTTAGGCAGGAGGCAAAGGTTGAACTTCAGTGATTCCTCAATGGGCAAAGCACAATTCTCTAGCTGTGTTTACTCAGCTGAGCCTCGGTCCTCTGGGTGAGCTGGAGGTCTCCACAGTGACCCAGTAGGGCCCTGTCTGCCTACTGGCTATAACTGTAGGTTGATCTCATCTGTGCTGGGGCAGCTCTCTGGCTTCTCCTCCTGAAGTCCTGTATTATATCTTTCTTCACGAAATAAGAGTAGCTTCTACTTTCTGTACTAAGAAGTGATGAAATTATTATAAACCTTATATAAAATTTGAAAGCTGAGGGGACTTTGCCTGAGTCTTCAAGGGCAGCCCACAGGCAGCAGATCTCCAAACACCCACTGCCCACATATCTCCTGCAGCCTCTCTACCAGCCCATGCTCCGACACTGCCCTCAGTGTCCCTGGGTTTTGGTCCCCTTGGTGCTAGTCACCCTCCACCCCCCCTCCTTGCAAATCTGATATGGTCTGATCTTATCACTTCCCTGTTCAGAATTCTGGGAAGGATCTCCAAAAACTAGAAGATGGTGTCCAAACCCTAGAGTGCGGCACTTGGGCATCCTCAACAACCTGTGACCTGCGTGAGCACGTCATCTTCTCTTCCTGCTGTCATCCGAAGTCCAGTGACACCGGGCCAATTGTCGCACAGTGTCGCATTTCCTGCATTATTGTTTGCACGTTTTTTTCTCTCTACTTATTCTACACTCCCTGCCCCTCTCTCTTTGGCAAACATTTACTCTTCCTTCAACCCTCAGCCTCTCCTCAATTCCTCTCAAAACCATTCTTTTTCTCTCCAGGGCCATTCAGATGCTGCTTCCTGAGTGCTGGCTCAACACTGAACCAAGCTCCTGTCACATTGCCGCCCCTGTCCCTTAACATGCTCCAGGCTGCTGGTCCCTGAACTCCAAAGTCAGTGCGGAAACACTAGACATGAGGTGGGCCCTGCCCGCAGTGGAAGGCAGGTGGGGAGGGAGGAGGGGGATGGCAGAGGTGGAAGAGAGGTGGCCGGAGACAAGATTCGGGCATTGACAATTCCACCCTTCTCTTCTCCAATTTTACAAAGTCATTCTCACCAAGAGTTAGCTCAGCTCCCCTCATCAGGCCCTCCTATGTTTCCAGAAATTTGAGTTATTGGCACAACAAAACCTTTCTTTATTATCCAGGTGCATGGTTTCTTTATATATTCTATAGTTTCAAAGCAAAAAAAAAAAAAATTTAAAGAACTATTGTTCCCTTAATCTCCTAGGGAGTTACCCCCACAGCTCTGGGGACCTGTCAGTCACTGCTATGGTTTTCCAACCAGGACTAGGGACCTGGTGCTCATGCCCTTCCTCCATCCCTTTCTTCCTCTGCTCCCCTGACCCCTCCCCTTTTCTTCTCTCATTCCTGCCTTCTCAGCCCTTCTCTTCCAGATTTTACCAGGGAGCTACACCACTGAAAAATACAAAGAAAAAGGAATTTTTACTTTAAGAGCAAATAACTCCTCCCCTTTCTCAGTTTTTACATCAGAACACATTGTTAAAAGCCGTTCCTTTCCACATTTAGAGAACTGCTGGTCCTCCAAGGAGGGGCAGGTGACTGATTGAGGTAAGGCCTCTCCAGTGAGGCGTGAGGCGTGCGCGGAGGTGATTTGGTATGGTGGATTTCGTGCAGCTGTGATTTCGAGTTCTGATCCCTTCATCTTGAGTCTTCAAGGTGTCAGAGCCTTGCAATTGAGAGCACGGGACTGATGGTCTTCTTCCCGCTGTAGAAGTCACTGACGGCTATTTTTTTGACATATCGAATAATCAGGAGAAGCCAAATTTCATATCCTGTTATAGCAAAAATGGTGTGTATAATGAATGTTAACCATAACATGCTTCTGTGCGTTCTTGTGTTAAGGTGAGGATCCCGACACATGACTCAGTTTTTAATCTCTGCTGAGAAACTCTAACCATCCACAGACTTCTGAAGAAGCACTTTCCAGGCTCTTCCAGGCAACCATGGCCAAGAGAGTGGCCATTATTGGAGCAGGGGTCAGTGGCTTGGCCGCCATACGGAGCTGTCTGGAGGAGGGGCTGGAGCCCACCTGCTTCGAGAGGAGCAATGATGTTGGAGGGCTGTGGAAGTTCTCGGTGAGTGGCACCTCTCCAGGGCCCTGAAGGAAGGGAGATGGGTTCCGGAAAAAATCAAATCTGATCAGTCCTAATTCAGAGCCCCAAGGCAGATCACAAAGGCTCCCACTCTGGAAAGTGAAATCTTACCTCTCTTGTGGCACTAATATCTGAGCACTCAAAGCAACTTCAAAGCATCAGAACTTGTCCTAAAAAGTCCTGCTGCAGCTCATCAGGCACCAACCCTGCCTGGTGGAGTCCAGACCTCTGGGCTGCAAGGGTGTGAGAGTCAGCAGCAAGAGACAAACACCTTCCCAAGTCACTGAAAGGTTTCTACCACTCACTTCTCTCAAATCCCAAGAATATGGCTGGGAAGAAAGATAAACAAACCTGGAGTGCAGTCAGGAGCCCGAGTTCTGCTCTCAACTCTTTTTCCCTGGGCTTTCTTTGCCTTTTCCAGACTCATTTGTGAAATGCAGAGGTTGGAAGACAGGTCACCTCTAATGAGCCTTCCAGTTCTAACAGGACATGAGTCTATATTACTGTCTGTTGTGAAGATATAAATGGTTTTACAGTCGATCAGTGCTAATTCAGAACACATTTGTATTCATCTCAAAAGTTGTTGTGGGGGGCTTTTTTTCTTTTTCTTTTTTTTCACATTCTTAGTCCTGTTGGATCAAAAGTATTACACAAGGGCCCTAATTTTTGTTTACCATTAGGGAATAATCAAGAATTAGTTTTTTTAAAGAATTCCATTTTATTTATTTACATTTGCTCAAGGAAATAAGATCAGCTTACACTAAGTCAGGACAAGTCTCCCCACCTTCTCATTACTAACATCTAAATGCTGCGAAAGCCTCCGTTCTGGCAGGGTTTTGTGCCAGGGACTGAGATAGCGAATATGTGGCCTGATCACTCTACTGAAATGGTCCCCACTCAACGGGATGAAGAGAGCCGAAATATAAAGCCACAGTTCTTTGAAAGCAAATGGGCAAAAACTAATTTGATTAGCAAAACATTTCTTGAAAGCCAAAAAATGGTCCAAAAGCATGAGTTGAATTGACAAGATGCTAAGTCCTGCTTTGCATGATATGGCAGAAATTTCAACACGTTAAATTACAGATTGATATCACAGATCTCACTAGGAATATTATGGAGAAAAATCCAAAAATGTACACGTTTCCAAATAGATTTGTCCCCAAGGGTTTCAAATAAATTAGAGAACTTTACAGGACAGCTCTGGGTAACTGTCAATGGGCAAAGGCCTTGAGCTTTTAGAAGAGGTGGTCTATTGAAATCTCAGTAGGCCCAAGGAAAACCCCTCTAGAGAGAGTGGTTCCCTGAGCCTTGGAGGATGTCCTCAGGCAAAGGCCTCAGAGGACCACCGTGAGATGTGACTCCAGAGAGTGCCCTCCTGTCCCCATAGTCTGTGGAGTCCCACAGACTCGTGCAGTCCTCCAGAGTGAGCCAGTCCCACTAGCACAGGAGCTCACAGTCTCTGAAAGGCACAGAGCAGGAAACGAACTCCCTGCATCAGGGAAGGCCCAAGTGCTAACGGGTGTAGCCAGATCAGAAGGTGTATTGATGGGAGCAGTAAGTGCCAAATCAATAGGACACAAAATCTGACTCGATTATCCACTGTGCGACCAAAATTCTACTCGAAACTTGAAGCTTTAGCCTCCACCACATACCCCAACCCTTCTTTCTTTTCTAAGGCAAGTTGCTTGGCACAGTGTCTGATCCAACAGGGATTTTTGAAAAATGTGTTATATGAGCTTTTGTCCTGCAAGCCTCGGCCTCACACAAGGTGTGCTGAGAGACAGAAACCTGATAACTCTGAACTTTGTACTCTGTGCTATCTCTGAGAAATGGAAAACAGGAGGTGTTGAAAATGTGAGAAAGTTTTAAGTTTTGGACGCTCCTGTGTAGCACCTCAGGGTCCTTGAAAGATTTTATTGATTCTGCAATAAGAAATTGTTGAGCATGCAACTGAGGAGTATCATTTTGATTGCAAAAGTGGAAAGCAATAGAACCAGGACTATCAGAACATTCTTCCCACTGATCAATTTATTCATTCAACAAATGCATTCTGAGTACAGCATGTGCAGGGTACTGTCAGGCTGCAGCTGCACCAGGCAGCCAGCATCGTAAAAGAAGAGAGAAAACTAGGATAGAAATAGCAGAAGTGAATGTGTGGTTACAGCTTAAGGACAACAGGAGTTGAGTGGAGGAAGAGATGATCTAGCAGTGGGTAAGAGGGGAGGAAAGGTGGTGACCCCTGGGTTGGAGCTCAAGGATGTATTTAGACACCAGAAGCATGGCAGATGAGCAGAGATGGAACAGGAGGGAAAAGCACGGTGAGTGCTGAAATGCAAGCACAGCATTCTCGAATCAGCCTCTGACCTTGCCCTTGTGTTACCCCTACTGCAGAGAAGAGGAGAGATGAACAGTCAGAACCCAAGCCTGGCGGGGACTACGTACCTAGGCGGCTGGCTCTCTGTTCTAGGGCAAGGTGTCCCCACCAGAGGCAAGGTCAAGCCACTCCACATATTGAAATCATGAGAGCACACGCTCTCTGGACCCGTCACTCATTATATAACGTGCTTGCCTTTCCTCTGTTTGAAGAACAGTCTGTTAGGGGCAAATGCCAAGTTTGTCTCCCTTGTGTTAAGGCTGCCTGGGGTCAAGGGATGAAAGCAGAGAGTCATTCAAGATGAAAACAGTCCCAGACTTATCGCCTCTGTTTCCCAGAGCTGAATCGTGCAGTTTTTGGCTAGTCTCCATCCCCAGTCAGGTACTCAGTCGTCCCTCGGTCAGGTGACAGTTAATGAACCTGCCATGATCTGAAAGCAGCTGACCCCAGCTGTGAGCCTTTTTTCCAACCTCCACAAAATTTCAAAGTGAAATTAGAAAGGTGAAAATCCCTGAGCTTAGCAAGGTGTGAGACCGACAGCAACCACAAGTAGGGAAAGATGGTATCTCCAGCTTGAGGAGTAAAGGGGCAGCCCCACTTCCTCCCAGGGACACAGCCCTCCCAACCTCTGCCAGCACTTTGTCTCTGTCTTCCAGAGGTTAGCTGGGGTGGGTTGGATCTGGCACTGGCCTAACATCCCCTCCCTCTCCACCATTGCTCAAGCGTTCCTTGGGGCCCTGGGGCTGCAGAGGCTGCCAGCTTCCTGATGGCTTTTGAAGGCAGTACATTGTGTACGCTTCTATCCTGTCCTTGCCACAGAGAGGAAATGTTTATTTGCAGTTGAGCTTTTGCCTGTCTTTCAGCAAGAAGCCACATTTCCATTACCCAGTGGTTTTAAAATGAAGTGCCAAGATGGAACTCATGTTCTAAAGCCTCTGGTTTCCTGTGTTTCTTTGGTGAAGAGTGAACATCAGTAACTGCTGAGTTAAAGATAACTTGAAGCACAGAGTTAATTTACAATAGCACAATGGTTTTCAGACCATGCTTCTTGGACCAGCAACACCAGCAGCTCCTGGACCTCCCTAGACATCCTCATCCCCAGGATCCACCTTGGCTGCACTCAGTCTGAAATCCTGGGGATGGGGCCAGGAGTCTGCTTTGAGGCATCAGTCCTCCCGGTGATTCCATCACATCAACACTGATGAACACTTCAGCGTAGGGTTCTGTGGCCAGGGAAGAGTGTAGGGACCAAACAGGAGAAAAGTTACGGCCTCCTCTCGATGGCTTCATTGCCATTTTTTAACCTAAGCATGAGATCATAATCAGTAGCGGTGCAAGAAAATTTAAAAAGGAAGAAGACTGAGAGACAATCAAAGCAGAGCTGATGCTAAGGTAATTTGAATACGAAGATTAACGTGAGCAGAGTGTCGGTGCTGTGCCAGGTTCTATGTGAAGGGCTTTTAATTTGTTTTATTTTTAATATTCAAAAGCTGAAGTCAACCAAGAGTTGGGTGTTCTTGGAGGGCAGCACCATTTTTGGCTTCCTTTTAAAGTTCTGTTGCTGTTCCTAGGACCATGCTGAGGAAGGCAGAGCCAGCATTTACCCATCTGTATTCACCAACTCTTCCAAAGAAATGATGTGCTTCCCCGATTTCCCATACCCGGATGACTACCCCAACTACATGCACCACAGTGAGCTCCAGCAATATATCAGGACCTTCGCTCAAGCCAAGAACCTCCTGAGACACATACAGTTCGAGGTGGGGCGCTTGCAACTTGCACCGATGCTGTTAATGTGTGTCTAGGCTACACAAAAGTCAGAGCACAGCCCCTGCCCTGCCGTAGAAATCCCAACCGAGTGCGTGGAAGCCTCACTCAATAGGTGTTGGTTCAGAATATGAAATACACGCTGGGGTTTTTCTCCTGGGCTCATTCTCCACTAGTGTCTGAGAGCTTTCAAAACACCTCAGGAAACGCTGGAGGTAGCTATCCCATAAGAGTAAACTTCCCACCCTCATACTCTGATGTTTTGGAAATAACCCAAACTTCTCTAACCAGTGTTTAGACTTCTGTGGGTTCAATGTCAAGGAGTTGTAGCTCAAGAAAATGTGGCATTTGTTCGAAATTGTGCCATTACGAAGAGAGTGACTACCTCAGCGAGTGCCTGGTGGAGGTGTGGCCCCGACCTTCACCCACTTAGTTCATTATACTCCTCCTTAATGAGTCCTCAGAGGTACGACACAGAGGCATTGTGACAATGATGTTTTACACCTGTTTGAATCCTTAGCCTTAATCAGGACTGTTTAATGCACATTCATAAAATGGGAAAAGTAATCAGCAAAAGTGTGAGCTGGGCTTAGATTTGCATAATTATTCTACCTGGAGTAGTTCCAACATAGCTCCAGTAAACTTGCCAGTTGCAACCTCATTCCATTCACTTACTCGTTGCACTCACTAATTTCACTTATTTGTGATATTCATTCACTTCGTAGCAGCGGCTTCAACAAACATTAATGAGGTTCCCAGTGTGGGCTTTGCACAGTGGTACGTGTTACATGTCAAAGGAAGAAGTTAAAGACTCAGCCCTTGGGAAGTTTACAGTCCAGTTGGGGATCAAAATAAATACGTAAGGATGAGCAGATAGAGTAGGTAACAATAGGAGATCCAAGTAGCAATTTAAATTCGAGGAGGAAAATGTAAAACGCTATCTGTGGTTCATAAATAAGGTAATGCTATGGAAATCATGAAGCAAGAGTGAGCTTGGGGGAAGGCACTTTTCTAGAAAAGATAAAATTTGACTTGTATTTGGCAGTTGCTTTGCATGAGTGATGAGAGTAAAAATGCAAAGGGGGACAACGTTCCACTTGCCTAGGGAAGAATGAGGAAACCAAGCTGGCCTGAAGGGAGGTCATATCAGGCGGGACTAGATAGGGCCATATGCATCGGTGGCTTTAAACATGCAGAGTGATTTTGCAGCCATGTAAATGATGTCTGGGAAGGGCACATCCAGAGACAGGAGAGGGCGCCAGGTCTATGGACATCAGCTTCATGTGGCCACATGATCAGAGTCACCTCACTGTCCAAAACAGCTGTTGGCACTGAAGTTGCCACATTCACCGCTAGGCAAGGAAAAAGAGGAAGGGATGAGGGGCAGAAGGATGTTCTCGCACTGAATGGATGCCCTTTTGCAAACTCCCCTGGAAGGCGCACCCACTTGTCTACTTATGTCTCAGGGGCCTCGGTACATCATCGCTCCAAACAAAAGTAAGGCTCAGTTAGTAAGGGAGGAAGAGAAATGGTTACTGAGGAAGCAATTAGTCGTCTCTCCTGTGTGGGAAAATTGGAAAATAAGACCAAAAAAGTAAATGGGACCTAAATCGTAAGGACTTCTAATTATAGCACTAGATACATAGAATAAATCCTAGATACTGTGAAGTAACTGAAATAATTTTGAGCAGGAGGCAGAATCAATGCGGTCTTTTAGACAGATCATTCTGAAGAGCAGGCTTGGCCACCCCGAGGGCTAGAGATTCAGAGAATGCAAGCCAAGCTGTGGTGGGGAGCCTCGGTGGCTGGGAGGTTCATGTCATATGAACATTGCAACCAGCTTGGGAGAAAGTATAAGTAGGTAGATCATAAAAACGCACTAGGTGGCCTTCCAGATGGGAAGGGCAGGCCAGCTGGGACTGCAGAAAGGAGTTCACAGCAGGATCTGTGTGCGCACAGCCTGGGAGTCGCTCACATTTCCCAGGGAGCACTTGTGTGCAGGAAGATGGCCCAGGGCACCCACGCACAGGCATCTAAACCACTCAGAGGGAGGGCAGCAGCAAGCCAGTGGCTAGGGTCTGTCACAGGGTACCATTCACAATGGGCTCCATGTCCCTTACCCCAAATCAACCAGTGGGAAGTCAGAAAGTAAATAAAGCCCAGTGAGTGATTTGAAGGCTCCCTAGGGATACGCTAGGACTCCTATTTAGGTATCTTTCCGTACATTTCCCAGGCCAGGAGGGCTCATAATAAGGATTTTTTCCATAGAAAATACTGAAAAAAAACCCCCATAGAATCTTAAATAGAAAGCACTTTTCTGGTTTTCTTTAAGACCCCGGTTTCCAGTGTAAAGAAATGTCCTGGTTTCTCGGTCACTGGCCAGTGGATGGTTGTCACTGAAAAGGACGGGAGGCAGGAATCCAGTGTGTTTGATGCGGTGATGGTTTGTTCAGGACATCACGTGTACCCCAATTTGCCAACCAATTCTTTTCCAGGTGAGTTTGAAAACTCTGTAATAATCTGAGACTTATATGGAAACATCAGGATTGAAACAGATCTTTCAATAGATGGTACATCATTGTTCTTTAGTTGCCAGAGGTTTCAGAAGAAAAACATTAAAAGTCTGATGATATGGTAAGTATAGCAATAAATCGCCTTGAAAACCTGTATTTGGAGAATCAGAGATCTTCAAGTCAGAGACGAGACAGACACTCGCTCTTATTTCACAGACAGTAACTTAAACACAAGTCCTGACAACACAGGGGTCTCTGAGTGGAGCCACATTCAGAAAAGCAGAGTTCAGCTAGCAAAGAATTTAAAGAAAGGCATGTCTTCTTATTTATAGGGAAAACTTTAGGACTCTAACTTCATCTTCACCCACAATTTGCAAATTAATTTTTGTATTCTCAGTGATTTGTGTTTGTACACATGGGTGTGTTGTGGCAACTCCACTACCATCCCAAAGTGTGGAACATCAGATAAAAGGGACACACACAACACCTGCTGCCTTCCTTTGGCTACTCCTCTTTCCTTCTTTGCAAAAGGAACACAGTACATTCAAAGACAGAGTCTCATCTCCAGGCACTCTGCTCACAGGTTAAGGTGTAAAAAAAGTGCAGATTCAGGAGGAACACAGGATTAAAGCATCAATGTAAGAGGCAGCAGGTGAAATCTGGGCTTTACTCCCTATTCCTCTAGCTCCTGACCACTGGAGTTATTTGTCCCAATTTCTTCATCTTTCAAAATAGAGATGGCAGTGCCTACCATCCAGGGGCAGGGGGGCTATCCAGAGCCAGTTGTTCAAAATATGAAAGCCCTTAGTGGAGGATCCGGCGCACAGTAAATAAATATTTCGTATATATTAACTACTACTATATTATTGCCAAAACATAAATATTAATGCTTTAAAATTTCAAGACATCAGAAGTAATTATTTGCAGACTTAGGGGTAAAAACCACTAAGGGGATATAAATGTATTTCAACTACAGAATTTTTTAAATTAAAACTGGAAATAGTGGGCTGGAGCGGTGGCTCAGCGGTTTCAGCGCTTGCCTGGCAAGCACGAGGACCTGGGTTCAAACCCCAGCATCACGTACACAACTAAGTGTTGGAGCAACTAAGGCCATGTGAAAAACTAAATAAAGTTGTTTCTCTCTTTAAAAAAAAAAACTGGAAATAGTGTTTTAAAAAAACAGAAAAGAAAAACAGTGAAAAAAATGAGTTCACAATTTCCAAAAATCACTCCAGCCACTCCCCATTCTGCACCTAGGCCTAGACCAGTTCCAAGGCACCTACCTGCACAGCCGGGATTACAAGGGCCCAGAAACCTTCAAGGGAAAGAGGGTCCTTGTGATTGGCCTGGGGAACTCAGGGTGCGACATTGCTGTGGAGCTCAGTCATCTGGCTACACAGGTATGTGACCTAAAAGGTTTTGAGAAAAACTAAATGGACAGGCTGGGCCCTGATGGTGGTGCTCACCCCTTCATTCCACCTGGAGACTTGAGACACCTGCAGAAAGGTAATGTGGCCCAGAAAGTACATTCTGTTGAAACCGGAAGTGAGTGTTCAAATGTATTTATATAAGTGAGTGTGTGCATATTTTGTGTGTTCATTTTACATCCTGATAACCTCCAAGTCAATTAATTTATTTAACACTCATTCCCAACACCTACCATGTGGAAGGTACTGCGTCCATTCTGAAGTTCTAGAACATGCACACAATTAGATTTTTGCTATCATTTATTCATTCAATAAGAGTGCAATAAATGATGATTATTTATTATGTCAAAACTATGTTATGCTAAAAATGCAGATATAAGTAGACCAGTTCCTGACTTCCAGGCCCAGCATGGGTGGAGGGGGTGACAGGTGCATGAACCATCATGAAGGGAAGGATGAGTGGCCCATGGGATTAGGTGTGCCAACAGCAGCACATGCACAGCAGACTCCAGGGTGAGCTGTACATGACCAGTCGACCCTTTCATGACCAGGAGGCCCTGAAGAAACTCCACAGATTTTACAACTACTCAATAAATAAATTCTTAAATGAGTGTATGGAAAACCTAAAGTTTTTTAAAACTAAAAATTCCCTCAAGTTATCACAAAGATAGTAGAATAAACCAGAAGCAGTGGGACTGTGGTAGCCACCATTGCTTGAAAATGGCCAAAAGTCCTGGGGTAAGGGTGTAGGGAGGGCTGGGGAAGGAGACTAGGGACAGAGAACAGAATCAAATCTGAGGCATCTCCTTGGCCCCATTTCAGCTAGACATGTAGCTCCTTTCTCCAGTCAGCCACCTGTCCACCAGCCACACTCCCGGGCTCGCTGGTGGGCTGGCCCAACCTGCCCTGCCCTCTTGGTCTGTGAGTAGGTAAGATTAAACCTACAAAGTCTTCTGGTTCCAAGAGGTGTGGTTCCAATTCAACAGCTATCGCCAGGCCCCTGGGATAGGGGGCATCCTGCCTGCACCTACTTTCAATTATGGGCTCTCATCTAGACCCTCGCCTTTAAAGTGTTAGAGTCATGTTTTAGTTGCTTTTTTTTTTTTTTTTTTTGTCTACTCTGACCAAAATACCTGACAGGAATACTTTTAGAGGAGGAAAAGTTTATTTGGAACTCACTGTTTCAGATGTCTCAGTTCATAAATGGCCAACCTCATTGATCTTGGCATGAGATGACGGAGAATATCACAGTGGATGAGTGTAGTGGAGGAAGGTAGCTCAGACGAGGCAGCCAGGAAGCAGAGAAAGCTCCCCTTACCATAAGCAATGCCGTTAGACACCCCTTCCAACCACACCCTACCTGCCTACGGTTACCGACCAGTTAACCCCTAACAGCAGATTAATGCACTGATGAGGCTGAAACTCTCATCACCCAATCATTTCACTTTCAAATTTCCCGTCTTGTCTCACACATGAGCTTTTGGGGAACACCTAATATCTAAACCATGACACAAAATGTTCCTAAATATTGCGGGAAATACATAGGATGGCCTCAGAACTGGGTCATGCTAGCTTTTTTCTTTAAAGCAGTCCTGAAATCTGTGTTGCCTTTCCCCACCAGGTCATCGTCAGCACCAGAAGTGGTTCCTGGGTCATGAGTCGGGTTTGGGATGATGGCTATCCTTGGGACATGGTGTACGTCACCCGCTTTGCATCCTTTCTCCGGAATACCCTTCCTTCTTTTGTTTCTGACTGGTTATACGTCAAGAAGATGAACACATGGTTCAAGCACGAGAACTATGGCCTGGTGCCTTTGAATCGGTACTACAAATAGAATATATATTATTGTTCAAAAAAACAGGGCCCTAGTTCAAGCGAATTCTTCCTCTCTAGATCTCACTTTATTTGTCTCATTAAGGCTGGTGGGACTAAATTAAAAACTATGTAGCTGACAGTGTATTGGAAGATCACTTATGGGCTGGAACTCTTGTTGAATTCAGTCTGGAAAAAGGTGAGTATAGATCAGGCACATCAGAGGTGCTGAAGGGTAGGATTCACATGCAGTAGCTACAAGCCATAGCCCAGAGCAAGGAGGGTTGAACAAATTCTTTTTATGAAGAACATCTTCTCCATGTTTACAGGTGAATGGAGATTTCTTTAATATCTGCTTCCCAAGACTATCATTGTATTCAGTAGGATAAGAAATGTAAAAATCATTTTGTAAGTCACAATGCTTTATAAATATTGGCTCTCAGGTTCAAGTATTCTGATGTGCTTCTAAGGCACATTTAATAGAGTACTGTCAATCAACGTGGCTCAGCCAGTGGGAAATCTCGTAGCTAAAGTGGTGGATGCTTCCTCCACCCCTGGCATCTTCGTATTCTCACAGGAGACAGGAGACTTGGGACCTAAAAGACAGTGGAGGGACACAGACTGATATAGCCTGTAAAATTGGTAAGACTCACTTATATACTTCTCCTGGAGACAGAGCCCAGTATTTACTAATGAGAAAAGCATTCTAAGTCAGAGGATCAGTATATTAGTAGGAAAAAAAATAATTTTTAAGTGGATAAGAAAAAAAAAGCCTTCACTAAGAAATTTTACTTGCTGGACAACTCGAGCTAAAAAGTATCAGTATATGTAGAAAAACCAGTTAAGGAAAAATGAGGAGGAACTATAAATCAGAATAATCAGAATACCAAATGACAGGTTTAGGAACGAAACCCTCATCCAAAGCGTTGATCCTACCCAGGCTTGCAGACTTCCATTTCCCTAAAGAAAAAATGATGTTGTTTTTTATACATTTAGAACACGTATGTTTAAAGTAAATGAAGTTCCAAAGCTTGAGCTGGTCAAGTTTCCCTGAAGGAAACTTAGATCAATGTGAATGATGTGGTCATGAAAGACATCATTCCTAGAATTTTGGCGATCAAAACTTATAGAAGTAACTGCAAACTATATTTTGGCTTCTCCATGTAGACAATGAAAACACAGTTTAGAAATCCATTGATTCTGAGAATTAAGCACCCTTTCTGGAAGGGTTCCAGTTACCCTTATTTGGCGATAACTTTTCACCCTTCCTTTCCTTGGGATGAAGGAAAAGAACAGGATGGAAAAGCAGTCTTTGCAGTGACCTACGTTTTGCTACTTATAAGGCAAAAGAAGAGGCTGCAGAGTTACTTAGGGGGAAAACTGTAGAAATACAAAGATAAATTTTAAGATTTACAAAGTTTCCTTGTATATGAGATACTTAGAAGAAATTCCAGAATCCCTGAAGGAAACTTAGATCAATGTGAATGATGTGGTCATGAAAACTATCATTCCTAGAATTTTGGCAACCAAATCTTGGTATCTTAAGTTGTTAGATTTTTCTTTTGTGACCAGAACTGATGGAAGAAACCCAAATATGGCAATAAAACACTTACCATCACACATTTTTAAAGTCTCCCCTATGCAAGACTTTAATATTGTAATAATAGTTCACTTCTGATAATGGTGATGTGCCAGGTACTGTTTAAAGTGATTTATAGATAATTGCTCATTTAGTTCTCACATGAACCTTCCGAAGAAGATTCTATGATTCTCCCCATTGTACACATAAGGAAACAAAGAGAAGAAACAGCCAGAAAGAGATGGAGCCATTAGACACTTGGCATCTGCACGCTGAACTGCTGTATTATGTCTGGAATTGGTTTTATTCTCATATAAACATCCATAAGAGAATGCTCAAGTTTCAAGGGGCAAAAGAGAAAACTCCTACTGAAGTTCTTAAGAACTGTCACAGATGGTAGGAAAGAGATTTCACAGCAGAAGAGACTTCAGTGGCTTTCAAGCTGATGGCTAGTGGATCACATTTGGTGTGGGCAGTGCTGTGGGCAGTTGCAGATATTTCTTGGAAATGAAGTTATTTTACAGCAAAGGTGTCTGCCTCTTGTTTCTGCAGTCCCCTGAGGAAGGAACCTGTGTTCAACGATGAGCTCCCGTCCCGCATCCTGTGTGGCACTGTGTCTATAAAGCCTGGGGTGAAGAGGTTCACAGAGACCTCAGCCATGTTCGAGGATGGGTCTGTGTTCGAGGCCATCGACTGTGTCATCTTCGCCACAGGCTATGGTTACGCCTACCCCTTCCTGGATGACTCCATCTTCAAAAGCAGAAACAATGAGGTCACCCTGTTCAAAGGCATCTTCCCCCCACTAATGGAGATGCCAACCTTGGCTGTGATCGGCCTCGTCCAGTCCCTTGGAGCTGCCATCCCCACAGCCGACCTGCAGGCGCGCTGGGCTGCTAAAGTGTTTGCCAGTAGGTGGGCCAGGCCGCACTTCACGCATCTGGGCAGCACCTCCTGCACCCAGACGGTGCTAGGAAGCCAAAGGCAGCAAGGCAGATGTGCTCCCACACTTGGCAGAGCTCAGATGCCATGTGGGCGGAAGCCAGCAGGGGAAGCTCTGGGGCCTTCTGCTGAGGGCAGCTGGGCAGCAACAGCATGGAACAGCGTGAGGAAAGGCATGGTGGTGGGGAATGGCGTGGCTTGTGCAAGGACACAGAAGTGCCCTGGTGTAGCTGGGGGTGGTGAGAAACAGAGGGAGGCCCTAAATCACAGGGCAATCAAAGCTATGAAAAGGAACACAACCTTCTCCACCAGGAACGGAGTGGCCTCTGAGAGGGTTCGTGTAAGAGAGGTCAGCAGTGGAGTAACTGCAGTGTAAGGCACTTTCAGAGGTGGGAAGGGCCCTGGTGGGTGCCAGGTATGCTGGAGAGCTGGTTAGTGTCCCCTGTGTCAGAGTTACACTGTCATTGTTACTCCAGGGACAACTTCTCCCCTCTGTTCCTCTACTCTAGACCCCATAGTCTCCAGGAACTATGAGAATTCTTATGTGAGGAAATCAAGATGAGGATTTCATGGAGAAAGTCTCAAATATATTGATCTAATTACTCCAGTGACATTGATTATCATTATTACTGAATCTGCCCTCTTATTCAAGGATTCAAAAATCATGATCAATGTAACTTACCTAACAATGTTCATTAAAACATACTGTAATGAATGAAGAAACTATTACAATAACAGATTTTTTTTACATTTACATTTTCTAAAAGTATTGTGGATGCATAAGATCCTATTTTGAATGCATTATGAAGGATGGTTATTTAAATGAATGTTATCATAAAATCTCTTATAAAGGAACTCCCCTCTAAAATATTTCACTTGCTCTTTTCTCTCGAAAGGCACAACAGTGCCCAGAGCCTGAGGTTTTATGGGAAGACTAGATGTAATTCATCAACTTAGGTTATTTACATGAAACAAATGTGTCATTTATTCATTCAGCAAATATTTATTGGAAACCTACTGTGTGTCAGGCTCTGTCTTGCAGTCAGGATTCAACATCAAGCAGAAAAGACCACGATTCTGATCTCTTCCTTTCTAGTGGAGAGCATAGTAGGTGATGGCCATGGGGTCCTACCAGGTGGAGCTGAGATGCTCTCAATGCCTGGGAGAACCTCCGCTCCGTAAATGTCTCACCAACTTTCCACCATTGTTACAAAGCAGATGAGCCATGATTGTCAGTCAGGAGAAGGCTCTGTGGATGTGGTGAAATTTGCAAAACCTAAAACTTACCTGCTTTCCCTTAAAACACCCTTCCTGGCTGCAGGCTTCCGTGGAACCCAGGATTCCTTCCAATGTCTTCTTTAACTGCCATGTACCTTTCAATAAATGATTTAGCATTTTTTTTATTAGTAAAGAGTATTATAGTTATACATACTAGTGGGCATAATCTAGACAAATTTGTACATGGAATTTGATTTGTCCATGTCTCCCCACCGCCACCACCTTTCCCTTTGCTCCTCCCTTCCCCATTCCCCATTCTTTAAAGGTCTTGATCTTCCTTTTGCTAATCTATTATATTTATTTTTTTATTAGTTCTTTCTACTTACATATAAAGGTGAAATTCTCTGTAGGACATTTATACATGCGTATAGCATAATCTTTTAAAACTCATTCCACATTTCCTCCCCTTTCCCGTCCCTCCTCTCTCCCTCTCATTCTCCTTCTACTCTACGGATCTTCTCTGAATCCTTACAAGATCTGATCCTCTCCTCCTTCTTTGCTTTGTTCTTTTCTAGCTTCCACATATGAAAGACGACATTCAACCCTTGATTTTCTGAGATATCACTTAGCATGATATTCTCCATTTCCAACCATTTATCAACAAATGATATAAATTCATTTTTCCTTGTAAGTAAGTAAGATTCCATTGTGTATATATACATACATACGTACGTCACAATTTCTTAATCCATTCATCTACTGAAGGGAATCTGGGCTGGTTCCATAGTTTGTCTATTGTGAATTGTACTGCTATAAACATTGATGTGCATCTATCACTGTAGTTTGCTGGTTTTAGTTCTTTTGGATGAATACCAAGGAGTGGGATAGCTGGGTCACATGGTGGTTCCATTCCTAGTTTTTTTGGGAAATCTCCGTACTGCTTTCCAGAGTGTTTGTACTAGTCTGCAGTCTTGCCAGCAATGTACAAGTGTACCCTTTCCCCCACATCCTCGCCAGCATTTATTATTGCTTGTGTTCTTGATGATTGCCACTCTAACTGGGGTGAGGTGAAATCGTAGTGTAGTTTTGATCAGCATTTCCCTTATTGCTACAGATGCTGAACATTTTTTTCATATATTTGTTGACCATTTGTTTTTCTTCTTTTGAGAAATGTCTATTTAATTCTTTTGTCCATTTTTTGATTGGGTTATTTGTTTGTTTATTTTGATGTTAAATTTTTTCAGTTCTTTGTATACTGGATATTAATACTCTGTCAGAGAAGCAACTGGCAACGATTTTCTCCCATCCTGTAGTTTTCCTCTTCATTTCTTTGCTGTGCAGGGCTTTTTAATTGGATAGCATCCACTTACCAATTCCTGGTTTTATTTCTTGAGCTTTAGAGATTTTGTTAGGAAGTAACGCCAGCACCTAAATTTTCTTCTAGCAGTTGCAAGGTTTCTGGCCTAATTCTCAAGTCTTTGATCCATTCTGATTTGATTTTTGTGCAATGATAGACAGGGATCTCATTTCATTCTTCTGCAAGTGGCTATCCAGTTTTCCTGGCACCATTTGTCTAAAAGGCTGTCTTTTCTCCAACAAGTATTTGTCAGGTGGCTGTAAGTATGAACATTTGTGTGTTCTATTCTGTTCCATTTGGTTTCCATGCCTGTTTTTATGTCAGTGCTAGGCTGTTTTTGTTACTGTATCTCTACAGTATAATTTGAGTTCAGATTTTGGGGTGACTCCTACATTGCTCTTCTTGCTCAGTATTGCTTTGGCTATTCTGGGTCTCTTATTCTTCCAAGTAACATTATGGACTGTTCTAGGTCTGAGAAGAGTATCATTAGCATTTTGATAGGTATTTCATTGACTCTGTATGTTGCTTTTAGTAGCATGGCCATTTGGAGAATATCAGTTCTGCCCATCCTAAAACACAGAGGCCTTTTCATCTTCTAAGATCTTCTTCAATTTCTGTCTTTAGTGTTCTATAGTTTTCATTGTAGAGATCTTTCATTTCCTTGGTTAGATTAATCCCCAAGTTCTTTTTGTTTTGTTTATTTTTTTTTATTTTGAGGTTATTGTGAAAGGGATGGTTGTCCTGATTTCTTCTGTGGCTGAATCACTGCTGAAGTATGGGAAGGCTATTGATTATGGGTATTAATCTAGTTTCCTGCTACTTTGCTGAATTCATTTATCAGCTCTAGAAGTCTTCTGGTGAAGATTTTTGGATCTTGCAGATATAAGATCACATCAGCACCAAAAAGAGATAGTTTGACTTCTTCTTTTCCGATTTGTGTCCCTTTAATTTCCTTCTTTTCTCTGAATTCTCTGGCTAATATTTTGAAAATTATTTTGAACAGAAGTGGTGAGAGTGGACATCCTTGTTTTGCTCCTGATCTTAGAGAAAATACTATCAGTTTTTCTCCATTCAGTATGACATTGACTTTGAATTTATTAAGATAATGAAGACAAGAAATCTGAAGAAACCATATTACATGCGTAAAGTGTACCTGCAATATGTTGCGCATCAGGCCCTCTGACACTATGGAAATTAGACATTGGGTATTTGAAGCCACAAACATCTGTGCTATCACTGTCTCCCTGCAGGGATGCTTTGACATCCCCAGAGAAATATCATTAACTTCTCTGGTCTGTGCATCTGTGAATTGTTAATCTGCTAAAGATACCAAAAATAGCTTTTCTTACTACAAAAACTTTAAGGCTATGGCTCATAAGTACTGAATGAATTCCATCTTGTGTCACTACATATTTCTGATTTGTATTTCAATATGTGTCTTTTCAGACTTGTGTACCCTGCCAAGTGCAAATGAAATGATGGATGACATCGATGAGAAAATGGGAAAGAAACTCAAGTGGTAAGGGTTGGTAATTGCTAATTTCTTAGTCCTTAAATTTGCCTCTAAACATAGAAAAGCATTATTATAGTCTGTAACAGAGTTCACGTTTTTTGGATGCTTTCTATAATCAAGCTGTATTAGAGGGGTAATCAGGCACTAAACCTCGATACAACTCTAGAACAAAGCCTCTTGTAGGTCAAATTTTGCGCTCCAGGAAGCATTTGGTAAAATCTGGTCATTGAGAACAGAGTGCATCCTACTGGCCCTTTATGGGTAGAGTCTGAGATACTGCTGAGCACAATCCACCAAACAAAGAACTTCCCTGCTCAAATGAGAATCATGCTGATGTTGAGAAATGACTCCACTGCTTCCCCAGTCATTCCTACGCCATCAGCCACAACTGCTAGCAGTTAGCTAGCCGGAAGCCGTTCAGGGGCATCTAGTTTGCTATTATAAGAAAGCCAAGTAAAAACTTAGATTGAGTTTATCTGCCCTAGGCTTTTCTACCAACAGAGTTTTGTGTCTGATTCATCCAAACAGGTTTTCAAGTACACCAATGAGATTTGTAGAAAGTCGTGTAAGTGTCTAGACAGCAGATATTTAAATGTACCTTTTCATGTTAATTATTTCCATAAAAGAAAATGTTTTTCCAATGATATATCAAAATCCGTTGAAAGGATAACTAGGAAACAGATCACAGCGGTAAGAATAGACAGCTGTGTAGGAAGTTTCTTTCCTCTTTCTGGCCTCCAACATATTATTCCTAAAATGCTCCAAGGTAGCACATGCTCAGGGCCTAGAGGAAAGAAGGAATGGAATCCTCAGATTCAGTATAACCTCCCTGCAAGACCTCATCCAACTCTCGGGGACATGGGACGACCCCTCCCACAGGCTAATACTTCATTCAGCTTGACAGCCTTTCCTGGAGAGGCCAATAAGAACAAAGAGAAAGAAGGAGGAGGTCTAAATGCCGACTTGACTACTAAAATGACAACCTTCTCCAGTTTCCTTAAGGATGAGGCCACACTCCAACCAAAAATAGGATACGATTCACATTAATAAATCACAGCAATATTAAGCTGTACATAAACCCTATGTTAGACAAACGATGTCATATAAAGAATAACTTGTTAAAGAGCAACCTAAATTGGGTGGGGACGAGGCTCAGTGGTAGAACACTTGCCTGGTGTGCACAAGGCCCTGGTTTTCTGTTCCAAATGCCACAAACAAAAATAAACTGACAATCATCACCTTAAAACCAGAGGGTCTGTTTAGTCCAGGTCACATGGTCAGAGATAAAAGAAATCATATCAAACTCAGAGATTAGGAAGTAGAAAGAAAGGAAAAACTCCTTTAGCCAGAGAACAAACAATAAATTCAACATTGTAGGGAAAGATTTAGGTAAGGAGTGTAATTGGAGGTGTTGACCAAAATATTATTCTGAGAAAGAAAATAAAAGAATAATGCTTCTGTTTTGCAACTGTGACTCCTGTTCCAGAGTGTTCCTTCTCTTCTCAGGTTTGGCCAGAGCCACACGTTACAGACGGACTACATCACATACATGGATGAGCTGGGATCCTTCATAGGGGCCAAGCCCAGCATACTGAGGCTCTTCCTGACTGATCCCCCGCTGGCCCTGGAGGTCTTCTGTGGCCCCTGCAGTCCCTACCAGTTTCGACTGGTGGGACCAGGGAAGTGGGAGGGGGCGAGAAATGCCATCCTGACCCAGTGGGACCGGACAGTGAGGCCAACAAGGACAAGAGCCATTGGGGACGCCCAGCGGCCCCATCACCTTCACAATCTGCTCAAAATGCTGTCAATACCAATGCTCCTTCTGGCTGTTCTGCTCACATTTTACTAATGATAAGATCTTTTGGGTCTCTGAGTTCAGCCTGGAGTGTCCCAGAACAGGACAGGGACACATAATCACCACTAGCTCCTCCCTTCCTTCCTGCAGGCGCTGCATTTGAATCAAAGTGGAAATAAAACAGGAAACACCCAGTCATTCTGTTTCTGAGCAGAACCTGTCCTCTGAAAAGGCTTTTCATGCCGGAATTGAAGTCTGGGGACGTTTGAGATGAGGAGAAGGACGGGAAGTTGAACAGGAGGAAAGAGACCTTCCTTCTGGAGGAGCTTAGGAAGCTTTGCAAAGGTGTTTTATCTTGTCAGGTACAGCATAGCCACCGGTGTCTATCCCACAATATTAACTGAAGGGTTTGGTAGTAGATCAATACAGAGGTTTAAAACAAGATAACAACTTAGATCAAATGAACAAGAAGTCACTGATGGAGCTTTGGGCTGCAGCCTGGTGGTGGAGGTTGGTCTCACATGTGCAAGGCCATGGGTTCACTCCCCAGTGCTGCAAAGCAAAAGGAACACCCATGGAGAACTTCAGGCCACAAGGGTGTCACTAGCAAATCCACTGAACATGGAAGAAAGCAACACTGCCAATCGTGCAAACTCTCCCAGAAGATTAAAGAATAATTCACCCTCCAATTCATTTATAAGACCATCCCACCCGACACCAAAGTAAGACAGAGAATTATGAAAAACTATCCCCCACAAACATTCTTATTGAATTTAACATATGATCCAAAAGCACATAGGATTGGCAATATATCGTGACCATATAGGATTTATGTCAGGATTGTAGTGTTGGTTTGATAGTCAATGTAATTTACTAAAACTGAAAACCATGTGATCATCTCAGTAGGTGCAGAAAAACATCTGACAAAAGACAACATCCACTCCCAATGAAAACCCTTAGCAAATAAGGATAAAAAGAAACCTCCTAACTGGATAAAAGGAATCGGAAAAATATACAGCTAACGTCATACTCAACACAAATAAGGATAAAAAGAAACCTCCCAACTTGATAAAGGGAATCTGCGAAAAACCTACAGCTAAGGTCATACTCAACAGTGAAAGACACAATGCTTCGTTCCTCAGGTCAAGAGCAAGGGAAAGATCTGCCTCCCTGCTGCTGTTCAGCACTGTGTCAGGGCTTCCAGCTAGCAGCACAGGAAAGAGGAGGAAATAAGGAACATCCCCGCTGGAACTGGAAAGGTGAAACTCTTGACTCAGCACGACTGTCTGCGAAGAAGCTGTTGGAAAAGCTACTTGAAAGTTACAAAAACAAAAAATTGCATTTCCATGCATTAACAGTAAATACTAAGAAACTGAAAGATTTATTATTTTATAAAAGTATCCAAAAATATGAATCCTCAGGATAAATCCAGCATAAGCCTGGTAAGACCTGCATGATAAGAACTGAAAAGCATTACTCAGAGAAATTAAAGGTCAAAATAGAGGTGTACCACTGTGTCATGGTTCAGTAATAGAGAGCTTGCCTAACATGTGAGATACCCTGGGTTCAATTCCTGGTATTGCCAAAAGATTAAAAAAAAAAAAAAACAGAACAATAAAAATAACTAAATAATTTTAAAAAGTGAGGTGCACCATGCCTGGCCTGCAAGACTCAACATCCTGTGATGTCAGTCTCCCCCAAACTGATATACATGCTCAGTGCAATACTAACCAAAGCCCCCACACAGTCTCTTTAGAAATTAGAGACTGATTCCAAAGTTCACGCAACAGACCTAAATTGCCAAAACAACTCTGGAGGGAAAAAAGAAGAAGAACAAATTTGGAATGCTAACCTTCCCTTATTTCAATATTTACAATTTTATGAAGCTATAGTAATCAAGGCATTGTATTACTGGGAAAAAGATAAACGAGTAGACCAATCAGAAAGCACAGACTATCCAGAAGAACAGCCACACAGACAGGGACAAAATTGGAAACAATTTGGTGGAGACAGGACAGTCTTTTCTATCAGTGGCACTGGGAAAAACTGGATATTCATATGATGTTGTAAAAGAAGATCTTTGATGTTAACTTTCAGGACCTTGCAAAGAGTAAATCAAAACAAATCTCAGAACTAAGAAACCTAAGCAACTCAACTTGTAGAAGAAAACATGAGAGAAAATATTTGGGTTAAGCAAACATTTAAGATGCAATACCAAATGTCTGGTCCATTTATATAAGTACAAATTGGACTTTGTCAAAATTAATTATTCCCTTAGGAAAAATATCTACAACACATATATGAAGTTATTCTTTAATTTAAAAAAAATAAGATGAACTTTTCAAACTAGAGAAATAGGACATGGTAGAAAAAGTTCTGATTTAAGAAAAAAAATAATACTAATGCATGCCAGTTAATTTTAGGGTACATAAATCTTATTCTAGTAATCAAATTGGCTTCAAAGCAGATACAGGTCCAAAGAATTCCTCTGTGTATGTGTGTGATTCTGTGTGTGTGCATGCATGTGTGCACACACGGCATGTGTTTTGTTTTGTGTACTATACTGTATAACAGAAAAGAGCCTGTTAGAACCACGTGACTCCAAGGGTGCTCTGCACGTGTCTCCATTAGTCCTCCACTTAACCTGGAACCACAGATGAAGAGTGATCTGGAAGTGTAGATCACTTGGGAAAAACAAGAAAAATGGTACCTTGAGTGGGGCGCCTATGCTTCTGTCGCCTATGCAGGGAGCGGGAGCTTCCTTCTCTGCTCAGACCTAGTACTAGAGGGTTTTACTCCCACCGTGGCAGGAATGTGAGTAAGTGTGGTGTTGTGTCCTTCAGACTTAGCATAGTTGTCCCAACTGGAAATTCTTTAGTAAATGAGACTCACTGTCTTCTGCAATCAAGTGGATATTAATTTTCATTCAACTGCATTGGATGGAAAGGTGCTGGTGAGTCCACACACTTGGTCCTGTGTACTAGTGGGCATCAGTGCAGCTCTGCCCACCATCCGTGCCAACCATGAAAAAAGAGAGAACAAGGGGTCACTGAGCAGCAACAAGGAGCCAGAAAGCAAGCTTACCCAAGGGCCCCTCATTCTTCTGCCTGGGGACTTGGCTGGTCTGTGAAATCTGTTTGGGGGAGGGGAGGATGCATGCATGATGGAATCTAGTGTGAGGACTCCCAAACGAGATTATTAACAATAAATAAAGTCCTTCATACCAGCTCATTAGCCACAATAGTCACTGATTTCCAGGCAGACAGGTTGCAAGCCTGACAGGTGAGACAGCTTGGCTTTGTGCAATGACTCAAAAGAAAAACAAAACTGCACTTCTAATGCTACGTGCTACATCTGAAATTATAGCATCAATTAACACATTAAATGAAATAATATATGGCCCTTGATTGTAGAGACTGGCTGATGCCCGTTTTCTTCTGTTTTCTTTGTATCCTGTGTCATGACTGAGTCTTCTACAAACACTTGTTCATTAATCTTTATGGCATTCCTCTAACTGTTAACTTCACCCTGCCCTGCCTTACAGCGAGGAAATAAAGCCTTTGAGGTACCATGGGGAATAACAGCAAAGCCAAGCCCCTTCCACCTTAATCCCATGCTTTTTCCAAAAAGCTGCTTGACTGTCGGTTCCAGTTCCTCTGAACAGCATAGCAGGGTACTGAAAGCCAAGCTACCCATGGAACATTCTTCATTAGCATAGATATGAGAAGACTGTATTGTGTCTGTTTCGTTTATGCATGCATGGTGCATATGTGCACATGTGTATCCATAAAGCCTAAATGCATATGTATTGTGTAATATGCACATACATACATAAAATGGGGACTGTGCATTTAATCGTATCCATGGGGTATTCATATATGAAGAATATGCACAAATTATGTGTATGCGGGTGTATACATACATAGATACATGTAATACACTGTAGAAATTTGATCAAGATTACAAATTAGGTGTGAAAAGAGCCAGGGCCACCAATCCCCATTATGTTCAAGCGTTAACTGTAATTAACAGCAACCTAAACTCTTTCAATCCTCCTCTGCTCACAATATTAAGGTAGAACCCCACTGACCACCTTCTCTTATGATAAAGAAAGAAAGAAAACCAGAGTCCTGGCTCCCGGGGTTCATTAATCGCCCCTTTGTGAGTAAAGAACCAGTCACCTTCAGGCATTTGGAGCACGGATGTGTCACAGATCCTTCCCCACCCCACCCTGCTAATCATCTGGTGAGTTTTGCACCTGCTAAGGGCAGACTCACATTACAGATGTGTCTTGCGTATGCTCCAGTGAGATCCTTAAGCTCCATCAGGCTATGGACCTGTGCTAGGCACGCAACCTCAGTTGTGTTCAGGAACTGGACTAACAGCTAAATGAGCAAAGCCAACAGACTGCACATTCATCATTCCTTTGGCAAATTAAACATAGAGAAAGAACTCTGATTCCATAAAGAAACATGCAGGCCCCATGTAGTCAGATTTCCTAAAGATTTTTTAGAGAGCCTAATAGCAATAGCTTTACCTATCATTTTTAAATTTTTTTAATGTTCAGAAACTATTTTTTATAATAATTTTAGGCTTTGGGTGGGCCAGATAAAATTTAGCAAGGTTGGCAGCCCAAGTACTCACAGTTCAAGGCCTTGTCCTTACTTCCCTGAGAACAATGTGTACTGTCACCTTCCAATCACCAGAAGCTCAAAGGGTCAGAGAGTTTAAAGATTACTCAACTCCACTGTCAGTGGGTTGATATGTGTGTGTCCCCTACATCATCCAGCCTCCTCCTTACTGACTCTGCAGACACAAAATTCATGCATTACCTTCTGGAGCTGCCTTCACATAAGTGGCTGCCTCTGTAAGTCCCAGCATGACACCACTCACTCACAGAGGTGGACTCCAGAGGATTCTAGAAGTGCTGGGTTTCCATGCAGGAGCCCTCATTCCCTGCTCTCCAACCAGAAATGCAGCCTCGGATGATTCCAAATGCGAGCCTTAATTTCTTAACTGAATATTGAAAATGCATAAAGGCACGAGGACATTCGTTGCAACTTCATTGATAATTATGGAAAAGTGGAAATACCTCAATGCCCATCACGGTGTGAAACAATATACAGTAAAATATGTGAGACCAATTTGTCCACACTGACACAGAGGACTCTCCACAATACATTGCTTAGTGAAAAGGTGAGACGCACACACACAACGTTTTCTCATTTATGTAATTCTACATGTTTGTGTCTGTATGTATATAAATGTTAAGTGTACACAGAAAGAGGGGCTGGAGCAGTGGCTCAGCGGTTACAGTGCTTGGCTGGCATGCGGGAGGAGGCAGATTCGAACCCCAGCACCACATACAGGACAAAGTGTCAGAGCAACAAAAGCCACATGAAAAACAAAATAACATTTACTCTTTCTCTCTCTCTCTCACTGTCCCTTTCTCTTAAAAAAAATATAAACAGAAGAAATATCTGAAAACCAGTTGTTACCAGTGTTTTCTCTGAAGATGGGAGTGGTTCTGAGAGTGGAGGGAGAGGTATTGTAACTGCTTGGATTTTGCAATGAGGATGTTTTCGCATGCGACTTGTGCTATTTTTTAAGAATTGTTTTGAAAGGAGGTATCGGGTAGACTGGAAAGCACCTGAACGGTGAGTCCTGGGAAGACGAGAGAAAAAGAAATATTCTGTGTATGAACTGCACCTTCAACCTGTAACTTATTTTCCTGCTTCCTCAATAATATTCTGTCCTGTGTGTCACATTGCCACTCCCTGTGTTCTGATGATGTTTTTTTGCATTATATAACAGTAATTATTGTGTTTCTGCTGGAGGATGCTGTGGCTGGTGAATTACGGACTTGCTGGAATGCACTTATCAGAACAAACAGTTGTGGGTGAGCTAACAAAAGGGCAAGCCCAGACCACGGCCAAAAGTAAACTCACCATGCTCACCCTGTGGGTAAATACTCTGGGGCCAGATATCCCCTGGACAACAGGAACAGGATATTTCGCCTGGTGAACGAGAGGTAAGAAGAATGGAATCGCAAATGTCCTCGGGTGACTAATGTGCTAGATGTTTCCTACTGGATCACCTGGACGAATGCCAAGATGTGGAACAAGATGCCTGGCCACCTTTATCTATGCTCCACACTGGTTCAGATCCAGCCATGGCATGTCCTTCCTCAACACCCTTCTGGACAGTGTCCGAGGTCCAGAGCAGACAAGGCCATCCATGACCTGGCCAGTCTTACTTGATCGCGCTTCTCTTTGTCCTTGTTGATACTCAGGAACATTAGGCTCACCATATCACACCATGATGATTCTCCCCTCTTTGTCCCAGTTTGTGCTATTCCCTTTGTCACAGATACCACCACCACCCCACACATCCTCCCTACTTGCCTGTTGAAGAACTCCTGTTTATTGTGATTTACCCTCTTTCCATGGTGGCTTCTCCTGGAGACCATGGTCCTTACCTCCTTTGGCCCACACTCAACTCACAGATCTAACCCTTCCCGTATAAGCCTGCTTTCTAAGAAAACAAAAATCTGACGAAATAATTTATACTGAATTTTAAATGACAGACATCTGCTAACATAGGTGAGGCCCATTCTAGGCAGGATTATCAGATTCGGCAACAGAAATACAGAATACCCTGTTAAGTTTAAATCGCAGACAAACGGTGGACAATTTTCATGCAAGGATAGCCTCTGCAGGGCTCACGTTTTATCTGGCATTCCTCTTCCCAGAGTATCTCATTTAATCTAGTTGGTGACAACTACAGGAGGCACAGTGTTCATGCCACCGAAGGAAAGCAGGGTCCTAAGCATCCCCTAGATGAACACAATAAACACCCAAGAGTGGAACCACAAGTGTCAACCAGCAGGTGGAGAAGGCTTTTTCTACCAGGACCTTCCCATTCTCCCCCATCCCACATCTAAGATAATGGCTTTCTCCTAAGTGTGTCCTTAGTAGGTCCAAGCACTTGTCCTGGGATGAGCCATCTTCTCTCTTCCAGAACTTCCACTCTGTTCTCATGACTCCAAAGTGTAGTCTTTCACCCCTCTTAGATATGCTAGCACCAATTCCAAAACTGGATTCCAAAAAGCTATACCAAAAAGGCTCTTGTTCCTGGTATATGATGGTCCACACAGATCAAAAACCTAGAAAAAATAATCTTTGTAGTCTCACTTTTTATATTTGTGAATAGTAGGTCACCCAGATCTAAAATCTGTGTCCAACGCCAAGATATCCATGCTCCTTCTGCACACGTCTCTCTTCCATGCTACACACTGCTCAGCCCACGGCTCCAAAAGCTCCCACCCCAGAGAAAGACCTGGGAGGACTCAACAGAGGCTTTGGACGTTTTGTGATTAGCTCCTGGTAGGGTCAGCAGCCCGGGATACAACGGAGGGCCAACCCATGCTTACAAGCGGGAGAATACGTAGGGCAGGTGGCGAGGCCACCACACAGGCAGAGTTCTGCGTGTACATCTTTCCCTTCGCAAGCAAGATCGCTTTGTTTTGGTCCTCACCTAAAAAGTGGAGATAAGGGAAGTGGCCGGCCCCTCTCCATTTCCTTCTTGACCATACTCTTTAGAGTCCTTTTTACCTCACTGCAAGCTTAAGGGCACAGACAAGCGTTTACCCCAACAACAGACATGCACGTGTTATCAAGCTTCTTCTAGTTTTTCTCTTGTTAGTCTGTCCTTTGTTACAGTGATCTGCCCCAACTTTAGTTTTTAATTTTTTACTTTTATTTTTTTGCAGGGCTGGGGATTGAACCCTGGGCCTCATGCATGCCAGGCAAATGCCCTACCACTGAGCTACATCCCCAGGCCTCAACTCAGAACCTAGAAAGAGTAGAAAATTATTTTTCCTTGCCATAATCCATTAAAAGATGCAAAACTTTTTTACAAATGGGGAAATGTTGGGGTGGCATTAAGCTGGGAAGTGACATAGATTAACAATGTAAGAGGATAATTTGGTGTCAGGGTAGAAAACTTACTGTATCGAAGGACAAAATCATGGCAGTTTACTTGCAAGATCTAAAATTGGCTTTGTTTTCTACTCTAGAATTGAGCAACACTTTATCCCTTAAGAGAGTACGTGCCCCGATGGGCAGGGCGAGGGAGGTCGGTTTATACACTGAGGAAAGCATAAACAAAAACAAATAGGAAGTTGGTCATTTCAGAGCTACTTTCCTCATAGGGTGGGGACAAGAAGGCAAAACAACAGGAAAGTAAACAGCAGGTAACGTCAGGTTACTCCAATTTACCTGCGTTATATAAGGATTAAGGCAGAGGGAATGTCATTACCATGCCAGTCAATCCTGATTTCTCAGGTCAGATAAGCAGTTGAGGTTCAGCTTGCTGACCTGGAACGTTAGCACAAGTGACTCCATTTTTATTTTTAGTCTTGTCTTTTGTGGCTCAGTACAGGACTTTAGTCCAAAACAAATGGCACCCTACACTTTAACAATTGTAAGTAGAAATAATGGAAACGAGAGCAGTTACAACCAATGCAATAATCTAGACCTTATTCCAGGAATTCAGAAGAAATATGGCTGAAGTGTCCCTTCCTTTTATCTGTAAGAGAAAGCTTCAACTACTACATACTTATCAGATATTTTTAATACTTGTGAAGCAATCACATTCCCACGATTATTGTACTATTATTATAAACCACTATTTGCTTTTGAAAGATTTTCATTGGGCAACAAGTTGTCCAGTAGCTCAAGAATGTGAAATAGCTGGCCCAAGCTACCCACTCAATAAACATACACTAACTAAACACACATTCATTATTTCTCTACAAATAGCCTCATTCTGTGTTATAGTAGCCTCACCACCCACCCCACTACCAGTCACTACACACGACATCTGCTATCCATGAGTGAGCTGCCGTCTTAGCACAGAAAGGTTGGTAAACAGCTCAGAAACGATCCTGGACTTATAATGTTAAACTGTATCATTTTCTGTTACAGAAAATATAGTAGAATTGGAAGTTATGGAAATCGCAGAGTGCCAGCAAAATATCAGGTCATTTGTTTTCTTAAACATCAGTCATATTGGAGGTGTGTTATTGAAGGCATTTGAAGGATCCATTAAACATGATAAAGAACTTGCTGATGGCTGAGAATGTCCCTGGGTGGTACAGCACCTGCCTAGCTTGGAAAAGATCTTGGTTCAATCTCCATGCTTAAAAAAGAACAAAAAAACAAAAACAAAACAAAAAACTCTCCCTGCTAATGAGGATGCCTAAAAAAGAAAGAGCAATGAAGAGAAACTCAACATCTCCCTTTCTAAGCAGGTTCTATAAATAATAATCTTTCTAGAACTCACCACTAAATCTGTATTTGAAATTCATGATATCATGGATAAAGTGTGAGTGAAAGCTTACTGTTGCTAGTGTTGGGACTCAGAAATGCTCCCCCAAAGTGCAGGCCTCAGAAACAGAGCTTCTCACTGGCCTTCTCCTACCTTCCCGCCTCACACCCCTCGTTCTCCCCCAAGGTGAGCTACAGAAACTAGAATACCTCCTCCCCAGGTAGATAATGAAAACCAGAGCCCATTTCCCCCACAGCCAGCCATAAAACCCAAAAACATTCCACCTGTCCTGCATTTCTAACAGTTGATCATACAGGAATCCCTGGCCTACCTTGCTTGACTGTGGGTTACCAGACCCCTATTCCAGAAGGAGCCCACCTACCCCCAGATGGAAGGACTAGGGCACTGAGGCCAAGAAGAGTCTGAGCAGACAGGCCTTGGTCTCCTTGCTCCCCTGAGTCTATTACTGTTAGCTCACACCACCTTTTTTTTTTTTTTTTTTTTTTTGGTATTTAAAATATCTTTATTTTTTCAAAAGTTAACCTGTGCATTACAGGAAACAGAAAAACACAAGCAAAGAACAAAGTCATCCAGTCACAAGCAGCTTAGTTGGATGTGTCCCTCCAGGTCATGCACACATACACACAACATCCCATTTCGTGTAGCTCACACCCTGCTGTCCAATCGTATTTCTGTCTATGGTTCATCAAATCTAAGCACAAAGATGTGTACATCGCCCTGGGCCTGAGTCTTCCACCACTCCCAAGTCACATAAAACTACAACCAAACAAATATGCATGCCTTTCTCTTGTTGACCTGTGTTTTGTCACAGGACCATTGGGCCTGGGTCTTTATCGTGGGCAGGGATCACCACCTCCCCACCCCTGCCCTGTTGCAGCTTCTGTTTTTAAGTGTGAAAAGCAAATGAATAAAGTGAACAAAATTTCAATGGGGGAATTTTCGCCTACATTAGAAAAAAATGGCAAGAAGATACTACAGTAACATAAAATTCAGAAAAATAAAAATTATGACAATTATAAATATGTATTTCTGCTTAGAATATGACCCCCAGGTCCTTGTCCCACTAAAAAATAATCGTTCTGCAATTATTTAAAAATAAATTATTATTTTAACTTTTCACTAATTTGCACTGACACCCAGCAATGTGAGCACTAGTTGGTCTCTTTGCCTAAAATGTATAAAGTACTATAAACTCCAAGCTAGTAGGACTGTATCAATGTCATCACTCGCTCTCTTGCTCACCGTCTGTGCTGGATCCATGCTTTTGATGTAAGCAACTTCATTTATTTTCATCATGTAAAAATAAACATCCCTTGCATAAACAGATTACAATTCATTTAGCTGTTTCTTGCTGATGAGTGTTGAGATTATTTCTGGGGATCTTTTCCTTATACAAACAACACTGCCATAAACATCCTGATACTTGTTTACTTATGCACCTGTTCAAGAGTTCCTCCTGAGCACCAGCCTGGCTTCCTCACTCCCTCTGCCTTTTCCTTCCTCCCTTCCATTTATCTATCTGAACCTTGCTCACCTTCACCTTTGTTTTTATATTGGTGCCTCACTAGATTTCTCACCTAACGGCGCCCTCTTCTGAAAAAATGGAAAAGTTTAGGTACTTAAATAGTTTTTTTTCTGTTTAACTTAGGGGAAAGGGTTGTGAGTCCCCCAGTTTCTTACTTCTCTTTGTCTTATAAGACTTGAAAATTTTCCCTTCCTTTCTTCTTTTTTCCTTTATTGCCCTTTTCTTCTTTTTTCCTTTATTGCCCTTTTCTCCCCTAAAGTCATGGATTGCAAGGATTCTCTTTAAATGTAACCTATCTTGTTAAATTACACCTATCCCTACACAGTGGACAATCCTGTGCAGTATGCCCAGTCTTGAAATTGATAGTATTTGAAGTCCTTTTCAGGAGTCTGTGCTCTGATTTGCTTTTCTTATTTTTTTTTTAAATGTATGGTGTATTTAATCAATCTAAAGTTTGCTTAACTTGCCCTTCACTAGCCTCCCTCTTCTTTCCTCCATGGTGTTTTTCTTGGTCTGTCCCTAAAACGTCTTAGAACTGAATGAGGAGGGGTGGCAGAGCTAGACCACACGTGGATTTAGAGATTTTCCTCTTTTTCTCACAGTTACTTTGCAATTTTGGTATTCTTTGCCTTCAAGTTACACAGGGAGGCATATTTTGGTGAGTAATTACTTTTTCTTTCTAGTTGTTTCAAGTCATTTGATGAAGCGATCCTGAGAGATGGGTTGTGATACAGCCACTGTCCTCACTACTCCAGGTATTGTTTTTCTCTATATATGCTGTGCACATATTCACTGAGATAAGACATTCTTGAAGGCAGCATCTTGCTGGTGCCTTACTAAAAGTTAGCACCTGCTAGAAACTGTTCACAGAGAATAAAATCTAAAATCTACCTAGTTAATAACAAAGTAAACTACACTTATTGGGGGATAATTAAGATTGCAACCTGGGAAAATGGATTCAAGCAATCTTAAAAATGTGCTCCGAGGTTTTACAAAAGGGCAGCTATGTTTATAAATACAAAAACACAAGAGAGTTGGAAATTACATTTCTTGTTTGTCAGGAATTGTGGTTGGTGCTGGCAGAAGTTATACAGAAGGGTAACAGAGGTTGATAATGTTTCAAGGGTCAGCTTGCCTGAAAAAGGAGCAGGGTAGTTCAAAGGTTCAGTCACAGAGGCATCTGAGATCTGATTGAGTGGCTTCCCAATTCCACTTTAAGAGCCCTGCATGAACAAATGCTACTGCATTTTTATATTTTTCCCTTGAAAAAATTAAGCAAGAAGTGACCTGGTGAGAGATTCTGTTGTATGATTTGGGCATATGGGCTATAAGAGAAGCCAATTCTAGAAACAACTGTAAGTTACTCTCTGCATTGAAATATTATCCCAAATCTTTTATTAACTCATAATATTGACTGATGATGAAGAAAATACACCTTAAAATTACAACAAATAAAATAGTATTTCATAATGTTAATATCACCAAAAATAAATGAAAGTCTGAAAATATCAAGTATCAGGATGAGGAGGAGGCAAAATCTTCACTGTTGGAGGAAGTATACGTTGGTACAAACATGTTGGGGAATAATTTATCAGTATCTAGTAAAGCTGAAAATATTCATATCTTTTTTACTGGTGCATATTTGTTATTCAGAATAGCAGATTTCAATGTGGCATATTCACATGTACCTATAACAAAAACTGATCAATTTCATTCCCCAGTACCTGTCCTTGTCCTCATCTCCTCCCTCCCCTGACTTCCTTTCTCTACTCTAATGGTGTCCCTTCTATTTTCATGAGTTCCTTTTCTTTTTTCCCTCTAGTTTCTACAAATGAGAGTAAATATATGATACGTGTCTGAGTCCAGATTATTACCCTTAACACAATGCTTTTCAGTTCCATCAATTTTCCTACAAATGACATGATTTTATTCTTTTTTATGGCTGAATAAAATCTCTTGTGTATATATACCACATTCTCTGTGTCCATTCATCTTTTGACTGATATCTAAGCTGGTTCCATAATTTGCTTATTGACAATTGTGCTATTATAAACACGGGGTGTATCTCTAAAGTATGCTGCCTTTAATTCTATTTGATAGATACTGAGGAGTAATATAGCTGAATATTTGCTTGAATTATCAGATAACCACCAAGGCAACAAGAACCAAGATCCTAAAAGCCAAACGCCACAAAGAAGAGCCAGACACCAAGCCTAACCTTTAGTTTGAGACCTGAACCATTTAGAGAGCAACAACTGAGAGGCTGGATTTTTAGAGATTCCAAGTGGCTATAAAGGCAAAATTTCAAGTTCAAGGAAGGAAAGATCTGGAAATAACCCCAGGCCCTTTATCATGACCTTTAAAGAGTTTTGAATCAGCCAAACCCAGATTTCCATAGCACCCCAGAGAGATAACCTATGCCTCCTGTAGTAAAATTTATCAAAATCAAATATGAGGAGAATGTTTTAAGATAAACCTCAAAGGCGTAAAAAGAAAGTATTACCTTCAAAGACACAACAACAAGACTTACAGATGACTTCTAAACTCAAATTATGGAAGTCAGAAAGCAATGAAATGTCTTCTCAGGGCTGTGTTTATGATACTTCCTATATCCTTCAAAAATAAAGGTAAAGTAATTCATACTAAAAAAGAAACTACAATAGTCACCAGCAGACTCACACTCAAGGAAATATTATAATTAAGAAAACGAAAATTATCCTGAATGAAAGCATAAAAATACTAAAAAGTGAAGAGATAGATAAGTGTGTAAACTTAGGGGTACATTGATTGCATCAGGCAGTAACCAAAATGTCTCACAAGGTGTTAAACACAAGAATAATTGAACATAGATGAGAATTGTGTTATTAATACTACAAAATGTGCGAGAGTAATGAATTTAAAGAGTTAGGCCCACCTTTCACTGTCTTGGACTTGGTAATAATATAAATATATCTCACATTTGAAAGGGCAGAGATGCATACTTTAATCCCTATGGATGCCCTGAAAAGAATAGTGGGAGGTGAGCTAATGATGAAAAGGAATAAAAGATTTTTTAAAATCCAAAAGTAGGCACAGAAGAAGAAAATAGGACGGGTACAGCGAATGGAATGTAAGTAGCAAAATGACAGATTTACAGGTTAAATGCAAATAGGCTAAATGTTTCAATTAATGCAAAAAGTCACCTAGCATCACAATTCAAAGGAAAAGCTGTGGGACCCTTTGTAAATGGGTAAATTTGAGGAAGTGACATCAATTATGTGGGAATGAAGTCTATGGAGAATGCTAGGTGTGGTAGATCATGAAAATGAAAAAAAAAAACATTCTAAAGACTGAATTTTTGTTGTTGCTGCTGTTAATTAGAATTAATCCTGGAGGCAAATACTATTGTTCCCAGTTTCTGAGGGAGGTGACCAGTGAAGCGTAAAAGAAGGACCCACCCAGCTATCCTACAGATGCATAGTCAATTAATTACCTTAATGAGTGTGCTGCAGTGCCCGCCTCTCCCACACCTGCTTCCTGAGTGTATTTGAAGCAGTAAGGAGGAGCACATCCCGTGGAATCAGATGGCCTGGATTCAGAGCCTTCCCGTGTGATTTTCAGCATTTTGGTTGATCTTTCTGTGTATCAACATTTTCACTCAAGAGCTGTGGCCAACAAGATTTACTCCCTCGTAGGATTATTGTATTGACCCGTTAACGCTGAGTAGATAATAATAAATGCTACGTAAGTGGTGGGTATTGCCTCCCCTGGTAGGGCTACCTCTCATCTCTGCTTCCGACTTCTCCCACTGTTCTGGGCCATGGCTCCTATTCTATTCATCAAGATGACCCCATGTAAATTCTGCTTTTTCAGAAATATCATCAAAATGTAATGCACTGGTAGGCAAACGCTTTTAGATATGATAACAGAAGTACTAACAAAGAAATGGATAAATTATACTTTGTAAAAAGTAAAACTTATGCTTCAAAGGACACCAACAAGAAAGTTAAAGGAAAACCACGAGAATGAGAGAAAATACTTACACATCATGCATCTGATGGGGAACTTGTATCTAGAACATATAAATTCTCACAGCTCAATAACAGGAGGACAAAATGGGCAAAATATCTGAGCAGACCTTTCTCCATTAAAGATATACAGATATCCAAGTGCATTAAAAAATGGCCAACATTATTAGCCATGAGGAAAACGCAAATCAAAACCACAATAAGATTATACTTCACATTGACTAGGATGGCTATGACCCCAGAAGACACAGGACAGCAAGTGTCAGAGAGAATGTGTAGCAACTGGAACCTTCATACGCCGAGATGTAAAAGGATTCACTGTTTTCACAACTGTTCGCCAGTTGCTCAAAGTGTCAAACAGGATTACCCCATGACACAGCAATTCCACTCCTTAGGTGTATAACCAAGAGAAATGAAAGCTATAGCCACACAAAAGCTTAGCATGAATGCTTATAGCAGTATTATTCATGATGGTGAAAAAGTAGAAAAAGTCCAAATGTCTGTCATCTGTTGAATGGATCAATTAAATGTGGCACGCATACAGTAGAATACTGTTCAACCAGAAAAAAGGAATAAAGTACTGACAGACGCTTCAATGCAGATGCGCTTTGAAGACATCATACTAAGTGAAAGAAACCCATCACTAAAACCCCATAGATTGCATGATTCAAATTATGTGCAATGGTTAGAATAGACAAATTTACAGAGATGGAAAGTAAATTAGTAGATATCTAGGGCTGAGGAGGGAACTTGGAAAGAAATGCAGAGTGAGTGCTGATAGATACAGGAGTTCTCCTGGTGGAGGGGAACACATATGTTCCTGACTTGATTGTAGCGATGACTGTTTACACTTTAAAAGGGTGAATTATATAGTATATGAATTAGCTCTCAATAACATGTTTTTTTTTGTTTGGTTTGATTATTTGTTTGTTTGGGGTACCAGGGATTGAGCCCAGGGGTGGTTAACCACGGAGCTATATCACTGACCCTATTTATTTATTTATTTATTTACTATTGAAACAGGATCTCACTAAGTTACTTAGGGTCTTGCTAAATTGCTGGAGGCTGGCTTTGAACTCACAGCCCTCCTGCTTCGGCCTCCTGAGCCACTGGGATTACAGGTGTGTGCCACCACATCCGGTGTAATTTTGTTTTAAATCTCATCTAGTGAACATCCCTTCCTCAGTGCTGCCATAGATGTCCTGCTTTTGTGTAACTTTCTTAACAGTTTAATAAGATGTTAAAAGGGGAATGAAGATGCTTGCTCAGCTCACTCCCTTGATTCAGAAGCTCCACAGGGATGATTTTAATAGAACTGCCCAGAAAATGAATATAGGGTGCACAGCAAGTGCTGGGAGCACAAGCCTCACACAGGAAGCACCGACAGGTTTGTCTGAACAGAGCACTAAGGCTAGTGTGTCTTGATCTTTAAGGTCCAAAGGACTTAGGCCAGAATTTGTCCTCCAGCTCTTTGTTCCTAGGGAGTATGACAAGGCTTGAAGAAGTTTCATGTTGAAATTTGCCACAGATAGTTAAAAATGAAGGTAGAAGAGGTAACAGGGCAGAAACGAACCTTGTTCTCACAAGGGAACTTGGACTCTTCCGGGAATGCCTGAGAGGGCCCTTTTAACCACGTAGATGGGTGGACAGGACCAGCAGCCGGGCATCCTGCCTAGGAACTGAGGAACTTTCAGACCCAATCTATGAAGTTCAGCCAGCGAAGGCCACTTCTTCCGTGGCTCCTGATGTGACAAGGTTTTAAGAAACTCATTGTCCTCCAAGTTGCTCTTCAACAGTCCAGTAACATGGAATGATCGTTAAGCCAAGCCCGTTTCCATGTCCATAAAGAAGGGAGGGTCCTGAACCAGTAAAAGGAAACAATGTATACGATACAATCTTTACCACTTAAAACACCTTGAAAGTGTAACATGCTATTAAATGCACCTGCTTCCTGCACGCAACTTGGCTAAGCACAGCAGAAACACAACTCAAGATGTGACTGAGCACACACCTGGGAGACCTGGGAGCTTGCTGGAAGTAAAGAATCTAAGAGCCACTCCTGATCTACCAGCTCTCCGTCCACAGTTTAACAGGATCCCCAAGAGCTTCCTGTGCACATTAATGTCAAGGAACACTGTAGAGTGAAATGTGCAAACTGAGCAATCCCTCTTTAGGTATCCATCCTGAGAAAGTGAAGTGTGAAAGAAATTGTACAAAAAAGTACACTGCAGAGAGAACCTGAAGATCTACTAACAGGATTGCCAGTGCTTGATGGTTCCCATGAGCATTGTTCTCCTGGGAAGCAGTCAGTACTTGGCCTGCCTAAGGCCCTCTGCCAGCCAGCACTCCCAGCACGGCAGGCTTCTGGGCTGGCCCCTGCTCCTGGCTGATCTGCTGCTGAGAACACAGGTGTGTGTTTAGTGTGGCCAGGGCCTTAATGGGTACCCATATGATATCACTGGGGGACAGCCAGGTCATTTCCTGTCACGTCCCAAGGGCTCAGTTGCTTAAACGCTTGACAATCCCTGTGTGTCACCCCGTATGCCTGTTTGATGGTTAGGGATAGTCATACCAGCAGGGTAGCTATGAAGTCAGCCAACCAGAGAAAGGACACTGAGGACATGATTGCAGAATTGCTCATGGGCGACTTATAAAACCTGTGACCCCACTGTCAATGAATAGACTTGATTTTTTTTTTAACAGGAATGGGTTCAGTTCTTTTGTATCTTGATCATTGTCATCATCTTGGCATCAGGTTACTCCATTCATTGCACAAAGACTCTCACTGTGACCGTATTTGGTTGAGGGAATTTCAGGAGCAATGATGCTCCCTGGAGCCATGCATTCCCTCCTGCACTCTGGCTCCTTCCGTTTGCTCTTCTCCCTAGCCTCATCACCATCTACTGCTTGTTCTGTTTTGTTGATTGACGGTTCTCTCCACTAGAAAGCCAAGTCCGTAAGGGCAGGGGTTTGCTCTTCTGTTCATTGCTGTGTCTGCGGCACTTGGCCAGTGTCTGACACCTGAGAAGTGTATTTATCTAATAATTTATATGAAACAGCTCAGGTCCTAGGAGCCTCTGGTCTTGTGGTGCTGGAGAAGAGAAGCTCTTACCTTCATCATTTTAACTATATCCAACGTACATGAGGGCTTTACCGCTCCCTGGCTTAGTCTTCCAATAAACGTTAATACTGGTAGTTGAGAGTGTAAGCAAAGGAAAAGTCATCCAGTTCTCTACTAAGCCAGAAAGAGGGAAATAGGTAGGAGAGCTTAGAAATCCCAGCAGGTTCACAGGAGCCAGCAGACACACAGCAGGGAAGACCAGATGAGATGTGGTCTGGACAGGGTGAGCTAGGAACCAGCAACCACAGCACGCTGGGACCCAGAAGACACCAACTTCTCGAGAACCAGGCCAGAGCAGGGTAAATTCCATGAGATCCGGGACACAATCTGCATGCTTATCCAGGCACAGCAATGTGCAGGAAACCTCACACGCCCCAACGGGACCTGGTGAGGAGGAGACTGCCATCGACTGCAGGAATCCACACCATTAGCCCTGCTGCTATGTGTGCGAGGCACACTGAACTGAAAATCAAGTAGAATTCACACTTGGAGCATGAGCCCATTTTGTGTATCTGTACATAGGTTGAAGAACATAGCAACTGTGAAGCCCTCGCCTTTTCTCTCCCTGGGTGCTGAGGTTAAGAATGATTTCACCTTATTTATGCATTTTTATCCACTCAATGTGCATTGGTTACATCATTATAAGTTGCACTTCTAAACCACCTGCAAGTGCGCTCCACCATCATCCTGCCTGGAGGAGCGGAGCCCGCTGTTCAACCTGGGATCCTGAGCAGGTCCCCTGGGCTTCAGCTGGCAGAATGCCGGAGGAGGAGCAAGAAGCTCCTCCCTTCCTCCCAGCACCTCCTTAAGGACTCTGTCTCCCAGCACAGGAAAGAAGCAGGAAACTCCAGACAGGGGCCGTGCTGGAAGGCAAAGACGGAGGTAAGCAGAGAAGGAGGGTTCACAGCGCTGAAGGGCATAACCGGAGCTTTCGCTCACACCCTTGGCACTGTGACATTGGATAGCTTGGCTTTGTTAAATGGGTTGCTTTTTAATGTTAAACCAAGACTTTGTAAACAAGGTTTGCAATGAAGTCCAAGACAATTCAGCATCTCTCAAGGTAGAAGAGGCTAGGATTTGATTAGCCTGACATTTCATCCAGTTAGTGCTGCTTACCGAATTACCCCTGAGACCATGTTTAAAGCCAGCTACCTGGCCGCACCACAAGGTTTCTCTCACCTCTGTTAAGCAGTACTGACTGGTCAACTCCTTGACAGGACACAATGGCCAAGAAGGTGGCAGTGATCGGAGCGGGGGTCAGTGGCCTGGCCTCTCTGAAGTGCTGTGTGGATGAGGGGCTGGAGCCCACTTGCTTTGAAAGGACCGAAGATATCGGAGGACTGTGGAGGTTCAAGGTAAGTGAGATGTTCTGGCTTCCTGGATAGGCGATGCTGCTGTTTCAGGGTGAATCATAGCTACCTGTGGCTCTTTTGGAGGGATTTCTTAAACAACTTTGATCCGGTTTTGTTATTTATTTAGCAGCTATTCAGCAACTGGAGTCATAGGCTGGCATCTCTCCCCAAGGGCAGTGCTATGCCAACCCAGGTGCCAATCGTGGCATGTAAAGACCTCTCCTTTTGTATCTAGCAATCGTCTGACAGCCTGCATTTGTGTCCTTCTCTGATGAACTAGCTACGAAACATGCTAACATCAGAGAACACTTTACAAAGTGGCGGGAACAGGGACCCTTCTCATTTCTTTTTCAATTGTTGAGCCGAATGCTTCTCCTGAGAATGTGCCCCCTCACTTCTGAGTCTGTTTCTCCAACAAATAAACCTTGTTTGTTTCTCTGAAATTTACTGGCCATGAGCTAGCATGATGTGAAACTCCTCCTGAAATACTTGTATTCATTAAATCCTTTCTATTCACCAAATCCAAATATTGTCAGTGCTAGCAATCCTCCAGGTTCAGTACTGAAATTAGAAACCATGTGGACAATCCTTCCCACAGCCTTCCAAAAAGTTAGTGGCTTGCCACCTCTTTGCTGTGAGATCTTTGGTAAGTGATTTCCATTCTGTGCCTCAGTTTACATGATTGCATTTTGGATTATGACAGAGATGTGCAATTATCTCCTATTGCTGGAGGATTAAGGGAGAGAGCTTATTATGTAAAGAGCTTAGGACAGTTCCTGACTCACCGCAGAGTTCTGTAAGTGTTAGCTGCTAATAGCATCTATACGTTTTATGGATGAGCAAGTAGAGGAGGAGTGAGGTTGAGAAGCTGGCAATGGCCACACAGCTCAAGGCGCTGGGTTCTGTCCCTGGCCTATGTAACTCCTGCAAGCTGAGCACCTACTTATCACCACACCCTAACTCAAATTACTGCTCAAAAAGGTTAAAAAAAGTTTAAGTTCATAACTCAAGAGCAGCAACTTAAGGATTATGTATCAGGTGTTTCTAAGTGAGGTACTGAGACACGTGAGAACATTCCAGACGGGAGCAAACTGCCAAATTCCCGCAGAGCAGACACAACCGTGTCAGCGGCAGCCATCCTGAGGGCTCTTCCTACAGGCTGACCAGTTAGGGGCACAGCAAGGTCACCTGGCACATGTGCTTTGCCAGTTCAAACTTGTGCCAAAAGGGATGTTTTTCACACGAGGTTTCTTCAACGTTTCGGACCTTGAGAAACACAGATAGGGTTTCTGGAAGATGCTGATTACCAGACCTGCAGAATCAGAGTCTCAATGAGATCTCCAGTGAATCCTGTGATAGGACAAATCCAGCAGGCATTGCACAAATATCGTGCTGGGAATCTTGATCCAAGCACACTTGGCATCAACGATGGATAGGGCCATGCGTGAGTCGGTAGCTCCGGTAGCCTTGCAGAGTGCAACACTGGAGAAACCGCTGGAATTGCCCTCATTTCCTGCTAACTGGCCATTGAGCTATCAGAGCTCATCCTGAGAGGGTGATATGAAGTGCTGGTGATTCCTGTGGGGGCCAAAGATACCTGTTCTCTGGACTTTAGATTCCCATGGAAATTTTAGGGGGTTTTTGTTTGTTTGCCACTACATAGATTTTTTTTAACCTAAAAGGGACATTGTAGAACTTATAAAAAATTTCCATTCAATAATTCTTTTGTCCCCATTTGGTTTTATTACCCATGGGGAATTTAACCTCTAAGAGCCAGGAGCAAGCTGTCCTTTATTTGATCTTCACTAATTCTCCAGCAGGGGACAGCTACTTTGACCTATCAACAACTGGATTAGATGACTTCCAGGAAGCACCTCAGGCCCCACAACATTTCTGCTGTGGTCGTCCCAGTGTCTGAAGTTGCAGAATTAGCAACACCTTTCAATTGATTAGAAATTTGAGTGAATTGGGGCTCACCGGCTAACAGAGGGTTAAACGCACAGCTAGGGGAAGCTCCACAGTTTCACACTGAAATCTTCCTGGAGACTCCAACAGACAAGTGAGCAGAGCTGTCCCCTGAAGGGCAATCTTCCTGCTGGGGAAACAGTAAGCAAAGTTTCACAGGCTGCCTTTGGGCCCTGAGACTGGACTGCTAAGGGGGCCACTGGGAAGGTGCTGGGAGCTTTGCTGTCCCTAGGGAAATGCCTCCTCACATTCTGCCATCCAGTATCTTCTCCCATCTTTAATTGGTGCATTATAGCAATAGGTAGTGGGGTCGGTTGCTACACCCTTGCACCTGCATACAAGATAGTGGTAGAATTTGTCATTTCCTTTCCCAGGTCCCTCCCCTTGCCCTCCTCTTGCTCTCCCTGCACCCTGACTCCTGTTTAGGGTCTTCCTTCCATTTCCATGAGGTTTCTTTTCTTTACTAACTGGTGCGGTATGGTCATACATGATAATGGGGTTAGGTGTCACATGTTCACACATGCACACAATGCAACAATACACTTTGGCCAACACCATGAGGTTCCCCACACCCTGAATCATTTCTTCAATAGTTACTCCCTAGTTTCTCCTGCACAGTCTTTCTAAGATCTCTTAACACATTCAGTGCTGACAAGTCTTTAAAACACAGAATGGAAAATCCTTGCCCCACGCCCAGCTTAGGCCCTGGATTCTTCCAGAAGCTTCTCCAGCACTCCTGGGGTCATCTTTGGAACCCACAGGGTGGGAAAGGGCAGGCGGTGTTCTTAGCACAGTTCTCCATGCCCCTGGAAGAGGCCTTGGCCTTGTGTCCACTGACAGTGCAGCAGGAAGCGCAGGACTGGGATGAGAAGCGCCCAGGGCAGCGCTGGATGAAGGAGCATGGGTTCCTGAGCCCTTATATTCAACAGCCTTGTTGAGGCCTGAGAGGGGAAAGCGTGACTCCTTCAGCCTTGGTTCCCTGCCTGTTCCTGGCACCTTGGGGCCACAGGGAAGTGCGCAATACCTGCGGCCTTCCTGTTCTGTTGAGCTGTACCTAGACCGCCCCTCTCCCAGGGTATACACTTGCTTATTTTAATTAATTTTCACATCATAGTCTCCATGTCTTGTTCTCTTCCTTCTGGAGTCATTCTGAAATGTCTCTTTGCCTCTTAAAACATGACTGCCCCAAGATCCAATATTCCAAATGAGTCCGTTTTCTCCAGGTACATTTGTTTCAGGACAGAAGCGGTACTGGGCTCTACCTCATGGGGTGGAGAGGGATCAGACACAGTCACTGCCTTCAGCACGTCTATGATCACCTGGCCTGACGTCACCCACTGGGGCTTGAGCTGCACGTGGCCCACACCCCACCCCTCCACTAAGGTGGTTCTGTATTGGGTTAGCTTGGGGCATTCAGGAAGAAAAGCTGGCTTTGGTATAGCATTGTCATGTGCAGTATCTCCTGTTGCACTCCCCATACCCTTCACTGCTTCTGACAATTAATCCCCATTTAAATGTAAGAAAGTCCAGGGTGGCAGTCTTGCCCATTTGACTAAGTGGCGACAGTTCTTAGAGGCAGCATTCCTGGGTCCACCACCGAGCCTCTTCTCACATCTCACGATTCACTCTGAGTCTGGGACCAGCCAAAACCTGAGGATCTTTTCCACTTGAGTATTTGATGACCCAAGTCACTGCTGTCCCACTCTTGCCAGGCTGATTGCTGCACCACTGTTCAGAAGAATTCATGTTTCCGTGTTAGACATTATTAGTTGGTTTGACCCTTGGTAGAGAAAAGTCTGTTTGACCTCAGTGGCTCCTCCTCTCCGCTCTGCCTCCCTGCTGTGGGCTTTCACGCTCTGGCCACTTGGGCCCTCTCACCCCAGCATGGCTCAGTCTGCTTCTCTGTTCCTCCCAGCCTTCCTTCTGGGAGACAAGGGCTTATAGGCCGTCCTCCTGTTCACCTAGAGTGTCACCTTATCAAGAGCAGCGAGGAGCAAAGGGCCATTTCCTTTACAGAAGAGGAAGCAGCCTTACCCTGGCTTCTCATGCAGAGGTTCTCTTAGGTGCACTTATTACAGCATAATTCGCTACAACAAGCTTTTGCACTCTGCTACCCATTTCACAAAATGAAATTTAACACATTAAACAATGTAACCCTCCAGGCGCTCAAAACTGCAGTGCAATGGTGCCTCAGTTCTGTTCACCAACTGTCTACGATACGACTTCAATGGCGGAGGTCTAGAGATCGAAACCAGAGCAACTTACCACTGAGCTACATCCCCACATCCCCAGCCTTTTGTTTTGTTTTGTTTTCTTTCTTTCTTTTTTTTTTTTTTTTTTTTTTTAGTTTATCTTTGAAACAGGGTCTCACCAAGTTGCTTAGGGCCTCGCTCAGTTGCTGAGGCTGTTCTTGAACTGCCTCAGCCTCCCAAGCCCCTGGGGTTACAGATGTGCCCCCACAGTGCCCAGATTTATCCTTACATTTTTTAAGAAATAATGTTTGCATGCTTCGAATACAATTAAGTTTATAGTATACTATCAGGAAAACTGGTGAATGGCTGTTTCAGTACTGTTCAGTCCTTTTTGCGCTGACAGCAAAAGGCTTCTCTGCTCTTTCACTTGGTCAACAAGCCTGTTGACTGACCACCTACTGTGCGCCAGACTCACACCAAGTGCTAAAAACACAGAGATACCCCTCCTTGCTGTCAGGGAGCTTGTACTGGGGGGATAAAAGAAAATCCCTTCATGCGCAACTTCGTAAGGGCTGATGCACCCGCTGCTGTTGGAATCACAGAACCCTTCAGCAGGGAACGGGCAGGCTTCCGCAAGGCACGGTGCTGTTACTTGTCCTGACAGTAACTAGGGATCAGGCACGTGAACATGCACAAAGAATTTACAACAGAGCAGACAGCATATGCGAAAATGTGGAAGCTTAAGAAGCCGGACATCTTTAGGGAACACAGAGCTACAATATAGCTGGATTGAAGGGCGCAAGTGGAGGAGTGAGAACTTGGGAGGCTCCACAGAACAGGCAGGGTCCTCATGAGGAGACTGTGCCCCAAGTCATCACTGGAGCCGGAAGTTGAAGTAGAAGACACTCAGTGATCAAGGCCAGTGGTTCAGGAAGTGGCCGCCTGGTGGAAAGAAGGCAGCACGCAGTGACACCATGACATCGGGTTCCCAAATTCCACTGCACACCCGAGTCAGCTAGGGAGCACTTTCAAAATACAGGCAGCTGGGCGCTACCCAGGCCAACTCAGCCTTGGTGTTTTCCAGAGCTCCCCTGCATCTTCTAGGGCCACCAGCGAATCCATGCATGCAGGAACACATTGCTCGCTCCCGCTCTCTACCAGAGATCAAATTCAGAGGTGCTTAACCATTTCATCTCTTGATCCACAGCCACAGCCCTTTTTACTTTTTATTTTGAGATAGGGTCTTCCTAACTAAGGTTAGGGCCTTGCTAAATTGCTGAGGCTGCTTTCAACTTGAGATCCTCCTGCCTCAGCCTCTGGAGCTGCTGGGATTACCGGTATGGGACCCCAGGCCTAGTGCACCCATGCATTTGGGAACCACAGTTTTGAAACTAGTTGTTGGTCAAAGAGAAAATGAGTTTAAAACATATTTATTTCAAGTAATGAAGCAGATAGAGGTAAGATCCATCTAGAAGAGTGCAAAGGTAGAAGGATTGAACATTTCAAAGAAAAGCACTATTTATTTCCAACTGTGTGGAGTAACCATCAATAAGAAAAAGCACTGACTGGTAAAATCAATATAGTGACCTTTTACATAGAAAAAGGCATCTGCACCCTAGAGTAGATTAAACATTACCTTTGTAATCTTCTTTAGTTTCGACAACCATTTTATTTTTGAAAAGTAAAAAGTAAAACTTCTATCCAGCCGAAGGTCAAAAGATGATAAACTCAAAATTGGTGTTACTATTAATTAATTTTGAAATATGTTTTTCTGAAATTCTGAAGATTTTGAATGATAAAAATCTTATAGAACATGATCATTTATCTCAACCAAGTAAACTGCAGCAAATTTGACTCCTTAGGAAATACAGACTCTCTGTATTTGTGCATGAATATCATTTTTAGTCAGTACTTATATATTAACTAAATATGTGAGTTAATTTATCTGTTTTTGAAAACTACATCTCCTGTCTTTGTCTTGGTTGACCCCAAAGCCACTGTTCTCTTTGTCTTCACTTTCATGTCCCCAAAGCTCTAATACACGTTAATTCAGTAGAATAATAAGCTCAGATAGGGACCCCATGTTGTTTGCATTTTATCCTAACTCCAAACTTGGGATTTGGGTAGGACAAACATTTATTAAGTCAGTATTAGTCATCCTCCCTTCTAACCCTGGGAATACAACAGCAATTTTACCTAGATTTGTACAAACACATCCAGTTCAGCCAACCAAATGTGTGAAGAAATACTGACTAAGGTTGGGGAGGTGTGTTCTTTGAGGTTGCTTTTGTTTGTCTGTGGCGCTGGGCAGGAGCCAGGGCTTCGTACATGCATTCACCCTTGAGCTACAGCCAAGATCACAGAGCTTTTTTTTAAATTACCATCTACCAAGGAACCCCACAGTAAAGAGGGATCGTCACAATAAGAATCCTGGTGCCATCATTGCTTGCTGATAAACAGCACATGTACGACCCCAGAGGAGAATTCTGCCCTGGCCTAAGATTGTCATGGGGGTCCGGCACCAGAACCAGTTCACTCAGAGTCACCTTAGACTTGACGTGACAGATAATCCAACCACATTTTAAAGCCAATTTGTTGGGTTTTAAAAACAAGCAACTAACATTCTGGCTAAAGTTTAACATTCTATAGATTTTATTTTATGATTCTTTAGTAAATTTACTCTAGTGGTAAATAATAACAGCAAAAGAGGTAAACATTGAGGACACATCTTGAGCCAGGCATTGGAGTTATGAGTGAGTCCCATGGGAAAGATGAGGAAACCAGCTTACATAACTTGCCTATTGTCCCAGAAACATTAAAGGTGGTGAACTAAGTAAGTTATCCGCCCAGCCAGTCTCGTTCCAGAGCCCTGTTTGACCTATGCTACACACAAAATTATCTGGTCTTAAGAAAAATGTCTATTTTTGCTTATTGAAATGTTTCCTATTTTGAGAACTTGTTTCATGAGAAACTCGGCACGCAGGCTTGCCAAGGACACTGTGTTCCAACACCAGTTTGACGTTAGTATTAAGCAATTTGAAGCTACTGTTTTAAAATAAAAATGCATTAGTTATTTATCCAAGTTTAGATCACTGAATCCCTGCATAAGGCAGAAGTCCCTCTGTATTCTATTACACACTTCTTAGGATCCCAACATCTAGTCGACATCTGACTAGACTTCCCAAGCCACCTCAATCGTGACAAAGGCATCGTCTAAGTTCTGATTCTGGTCCAGGAAAGTTAAATACACTGCCCATGGGGAAAGACCTATGGCATGAGGAATGGGATGCATGATAACAGCTGAGTGGGAGGAGAGAGAAGGAAGCAGGGCAGGAGACCCTGAGGAACAGCCTGAGCTTAGCAGGGATTCTACACGGTTTCAGCTCTGGCACTCACACTGCTGCTGATCGCCCTGAAATGAGGCCATGGTGAGTCCAGGACACATGGAGAGCTCTGCCCTTGGGAGACCAGAGCCCATTAATTCACTCTTTTTGAACTCTCTGAGATAAAGTTTAATCTCCAAACAGAAAATGTCAGAAAGTCCAAGTGTGGGCATGGCAGGTGTGCAGTGACCCCGGTGGCCTTACCCGCTGTGGTGAGCAGGAGTCACAACTGACAGCTGCCTGAAGCCCTGGCTTCCTCACTGAAGACGGCCACCACCACTGCACCACAGATGCACCCCTGTGTCACACAAGGGGGACTGGAGCTCAGGGACACTCGCTGGCCCAGACTCACAGAAGATGGCTTCAAACTCGAGTCTAACTCTGAAGTGCTTCTGCTGGTCCAGTCTAAGTTTGAGCTAAAGACGGAGCAGGAAGTAAATGTTCTGTGTGAATGATGGTGAGAAAGAAGCATGCACCACTGACCCAGGGGGTGGCTGGAGGGAGGGGAATCTTTACTGTCCCTTTTCAGCATTACCTAGAACAGCTGTGGGGCTGGTCTGTATCCCTGTCACCTCTTTCAGTTAAGGAATTCCTACAGGCTCTCCACGTCTTTCTACCCGGCTTACTACTGGGTATAAATAGCAGCTGCTGCTTCTCTGCGTGATGCCTCAGTGTGTGCATATGCAGACACTCGAGGTGCTCTTGGGTAGCAATATCTAAATTTCCTAGTAAAAGCCTCTTTGATCACATGCTGATTTCACGGACTCTCAGTCACCACGCTTGGCTCTTTGCAAGACCGCACACACAGGACACACACAGTGCACTCCTTGGAGAAGAAATGATCGACCACAGAGTGGCTGCACCAGGCTTTGCCAAAGCAGACTTGCGAGCCTTCAAAATCAGGTTGACGTTTGCATGGGTGTCAGTGCTCTTCACCTTCACCCCTAGAGGGAGGTTGAGCTGCATGAAGCACACCCAAGGGAGGCAGCTGCAGACCACGTGTGAACACTCCCCGCTCCCAAATGTCCTCAGCCTGCCTACTTTAGGTTCTCTATGGTGTCCCCTGTGCAATGTCCCCGAGTTTATTGGTTCCTAAAGAGGTTAGGGTGTGTAAAGCCCTCCAGGGTAAATTAGGAGGGTTTTTGGTTCCCAAAGGCTAATATTAAGTAGGTAGAGCCTGGGACACTAAATATCCTGTCATGTGTCCCCACCGCGCCCATCCAACAGCACCTGTTCAGCACTGCTGGCAGCAGCATGCGGGACCCAGCACAGGGAATGAGGGACCACACACTGCACCTCACCACCTGGACTCTTGGAATGAGTCACATCACGCAGGGGTGCAAGGAAAGTGGGAACCAAGGATTGTTCCAACACCTGATCACCTCATTATTTTACTCTGTCCTTCAGGAAGATGTGGAAGATGGCCGAGCCAGCATCTACCGATCTGTCATCACCAACACCAGCAAGGAAATGTCCTGTTTCAGTGACTTTCCAATGCCTGAAGAATTCCCGAACTTCCTGCACAATTCCAAACTTCTGGAATATTTCAGAATTTTTGCCAAAAAGTTTGATCTTCTAAAATACATTCAGTTCCAGGTACAGTATTTTGAGGAAATGGGTTTCTCTATATTCGTTCATATGTCAGTTAAACAGAAAACTTATGCTGACGATCAAAGAAATTATGAATAAATTATCCATTTCATTCTTTGCTAAAAGCTGAGAGCATGATACTAAACCTCCCAAATAGTGCCATTGCCCTGATGCTATAGAGTGTATACATTACAGAAGAAGAAGATCACCTGTTAGAATTATACATTTCAATGATGATAATATTGGTGGCAAAACTACACTTAAGCTAATCTCCATCATCATCGAATGTCCTGGCCTCATTTCCTTTGAAATGATGTATGAAACAAATAGGATCACTCTTTTATTTTTTAACTTCTCTAAAGCAATAGGATTTCTTAGATAAGTGTTAAATAAACTTGCTACTCTCCATTCATCTCATGAGCTTGTGCACATTATTCCTGTTAATTTCATTTTCTTGGACACAACCTCTAGCAACATACAGATGGTTAGGTCATTTCTTTTATTGGTTTTTTTTTTTTTTGGTGTTTTTAAAGAGAGAGGGACAGTGAGAGAGAGAGAAAGAGAGAATCAGTTTTATTTTTTTTTCATGTGGCTTTTATTGCTCTGACACTTCAATGTGTACTTGGTGCTGGGATTTGAACTCATGTCCTCATGCATGCCAGGCAAGCACCATAACCTCTGAGCCACCGCTCCAGACCTGGTCAGATTGTTTTGAAATACATTTGGAATTACCTTTTTGTATGCTTTCTCAAAAAAGAAAAAATCAACAACAACAACCAAAGAAATCCACAATATGGTCATTCAGCATACTGCATTGTTATCAATAACATGCACTATTCCAACTAGAAATGATACAGAGAGTAAATTTTAAATTACATTTCTGGAGACATAACTGTTAGGCCTATTTGTTTTGATACTTGTCATTTTCTTAGCAATTCTCGTTTTAGGTGTACCGGGCTTATTTGAGATTAGTCTGTAAGAGTTGATTTTGATGAAGTCTACATTTGTAAACACTATTAAAATGAGCAGTTTTACTTAATGTAGTTTTATTTTTATCACAGTTCCTGGTACACCCATCTTATGAATGACAGACTCTTTTTTTTTTTAAAGGAAGATGGACAGTGAGAGAGAGAGAGAGAGAGAGAAGCAATTTTTCATTTAGTTTTTCTTTTGGCCTTCATTCCTCCAACATTTGTTATGTATGTGGTGCTCGGGTTTGAACTTGTGTACTTTGTATACTTGCACATGCTGGGCAAGTGCATTAACTGCAAGCCACTGCTCCAGCCCCAAAGACAGACTCTTTATATCAGAAGCTATAGAAGGTCTTTGTCCACCAAGCTATCAATCTATGCAACAAATATGTTGCCCTCAAATAAAATGTAGTTTATATTATCTGTTCTTCTAAAGATCCTGTTAAAGTTGCAAGCCAGCTATTTCTCGTTTGTGGTGTTACTGCTACCATTGCTTCCTGGAGAGCGGAGATTGCCATATATTGGACTCTGAGTTGACCTGAGCCGTAGATGTTAGGGCTCAATTCATGAAGCAGTAGATAACATGGCTGAAAGCACATAGATAATAATCCAAATGCTGCATGAAAAATATCCTGCCCTTTGTTGCTGTTTATTCACGTTGTAGTCTAGATTGCGCCAAAACTAAGTGAATGTCAGCTCCTTGAAAAAAAAGCCAGGGTGGTGGTGGTGCAAACCTGCAATCCTGGCAGCTCAGGGGGATGAGGCAGGAGGATTTCAAGCTTCAGGCTGGCTTCAGCAACAGTGAAATTGCTCTCAAAATTTTAAAAAATTATGAGGTTTGAGGATGTAACTCAGTAGAAAAACATCCTTGAGTTCTATCTCTGCTACCAAAAAAATTGTTTAAAAAAATGAAAAGAAGTAGGCAAACCATGACAGGCCCTGCTGCTTGAGTGGCAGTGGCAGCTACGCCGGCCTTCCCAACTTGAGTGTCCGCGTGAATCACCCAGAGAGCTTGTCCAAGTGTGGACTCTGGTTCAGCAGGCACCGGGCGACCTCTGAGATTCTGCAGGTCCAACAAGCTGCTGGGTGGTGCTGAGGGTCCTGGCCCTTACTCAGTGCCTGAATAGCAAGAAATGCCCGTGCTTTAGCTGCCGGGCTACTCTGACCTGCAGACCACCCACTTACTGTGAAGCTCTTTCAAGTTTCCATCAGTATCCTGTGCCTGTGTTTATACTGAGACAACTTGAAGTCACCAACCCACTATGTTCAAAAATATCTGAAAAAAAAATTAAAACATTGTATACATCAGCTTTCAGTCACTATGGCAAAGTAGGTGAGGTAACTCACAAGGAGGAAAGGTTGACTTTGCTCCTGGTTTCAGAGCCTCCACCCAGGACCACTTGGTCCCATTGCCTTTGGGCTTGCGTAAGGCAGCAGTTGTGGAATGACACAGAGGTGGAGCAAAGCTCTGATGTCAGGGGCCCTGGGAGAGAGGAAGGGACTGAACCCCACTCGTCCTCCCTCAAGGACACCCCAGTATCCTAACTTCCTCCCACTCACCCGCCTCTTGAAGGATCCACCTCCTTCAGCAGTGCCCTGGAGACCTGGATCCAAGCCACAGTACTTACACAGGAGACTCAAACACCTGCAAAAAGGAGCCGAAGCGTGCCTTTCCTCTCCAAGTGTGGCCAGCCTGGCTTCCGTTTGTTGCTTAAATGCTGCGGATGTGAAACACTTAGGAACACTTTCTAAACTAACGTAATTCCAGAGAGCGGCTCGCTACAACAAATTCGTGAACCAGTATCGTTTCAGGCAGATGACACCCTGAATCGCTAAGCGTCTTATTCTAGAGAACACCGCACTCTAATGCGCACCACCAGATGGCGGGCTGACGACACGCCCAGCCCTCTGTGAAGCACCGCACTTGAGAGAGTTTTGCTGCTGCAGAGCCACATAGAGGGGACCCAGGGCTCACTGTGTGCTTGACTGGCGCGAGCTCCGCATCCTTGTCCCGATCCTGCCTTGTCCTTTCTCCCTCAAGCCCTTAGCCCTCCAACACACCCCCTCCACCGCACGGTCAGGCCTTGTGCACAGAGCAGCTGGTCCCTAAGGCTGCCTGCCAAAGACTGGCAGGGGGCGCTCAGTTGTGACCTCCTCCACCTCAGGTGGCTGGGAAGAAAACCAATGGGGCTTGTCTGTGAACGAGCCCCATCCCCGTTCCCAGACCCTGCTCAGGCCCTCGTGGTGCCCAGGTGATTCTCTAATGATGCCTTCTCTGTGTTTGCTCAAGACCACTGTCCTCAGGGTGAGGAAGTGCCCAGATTTCTCCTCCTCTGGCCAATGGGAGGTGGTCACCCAGAGCAATGGCGAGGAGCACAGCGCTGTCTTTGATGCAGTTCTGGTCTGCAGCGGCCACCACATCCTGCCTCACATCCCCCTGAAGTCCTTTCCAGGTAAGGCTTGCAGGGCTCTAAGCACCAGGAGTGTGGGGTTCAGGAATTCTGGTTTAGTGACAGGCAGGATTTACTGCTGGGACTCCAGACACCATCGACATCATCTTTGTATGGACTTTGGGTCTTCATCACATGGAGAGCTCAACCGACTTCCTCCAAAGTCACTAAGCCTTCCCAGAATTTCAGAGGATTCTCACGCAAACTGCTTTCTGTTGGAGAGGCCCTTCTAGCCCTCTGCCTACCTTGACCTTTTTCTGTCCTGCTAAACACATGTAAGTTTGTTTTGTCTCTAGGCACCTGGTCACAGAGCCATGCCCACAGTCAGCAGTCACAGAGTGAGTTCCCTGGAATAAATACCTACAGGACAGTGACAGGGAGGAGTGCAGGAAGGCTGTCCTGATGCTGCTGGCCAGTTTCTTGGAGAGGGCACTTCCTGCCGGTCAGGAAGACAGGGATTCCAGACTTCCCGTTACAGCACCTTCCCCAAGGACTCCAGTGGACACAGCCTGGCATCATGCTCTTGCTCAGTGCCCTCTGGGCATGAACCCTACTGGTCCAAAGCCATGGTTCCTAGCAGAATCCCCTGGAGGACTAAAACACAAAGCGCTGGGCCCCAGCCCAGATCTCTACTCATTCCTGGAAGGAGGCTAAGAATTGGCAGTTCTGTCAAGTTCCCGGGTGACACTGATGCTGCTGGCCAAGGGACACAATTTCAAGAACCTTGCGAGTATTGCCACTATCAAAGGCAAATACTTTAACAAAGTCGTGTGAGCCTGGCAAGAGTGAAAGGAGTAAGCCGGAAAGGACGTGGAGAGGCTTATCCGCAGTTAATCACCAACAGGTTGCTAAGGCACGCCATCTCTATGCCTGGGTGGTGGCTGATTTTCATTTTATTTGCCTTCTCAAAATTGTAAGGATAAATATTTTTCTAATTATTATTCAGTTACAATAATATCATTTCATACTATGCCTAAAAATATTGCAAAGAATATCTGCTATGTGATCCTGAAGTGGCCTAGGTTGTCTGCAATCATGCTGTGCTGGTTGGAAGCCAGCATCCTGCTCGCCCCGTTCATTGAGACCTTCTGTCTGATAAATCCATGCGCAGCAGCCTCAGCTTCCAGCCCCTCTGCTGCCCTGTACCATAAGCAAGCGCCTTTGCTTTTTCCACTTGGAGCCTCCACTAAGAGAGAAAGGAGTAATACAGTGGCTGATCCCCAAAAGGCAAAGTTATAGTGCAGTTTTACTGAATTATTACACACTTAATTCCCTGGGAATTCACCGTCTTCCCTTTTCTTCCCCCTAAAGGTATTGAGAGGTTCAAAGGCCAGTATTTCCACAGTCGGCAATACAAGCGCCCAGCGGGATTTGAGGGGAAACGCATCCTGGTGATTGGAATAGGAAACTCGGCCGCGGACATTGCTGTGGAGCTGAGCAAGGAGGCTGCCCAGGTGCGAGGTGCCCTGCTGACCTGGGACCATGGAGAGGGGGAGGCACCTGATGCATCCCAGGGCACTGTCAAAGCTCATTAGTGGTTAATCCGGTGGTGGCTTGCCCATTAACAGGATCTAAGAGAATCTAGATGTCCAGAAGTAGAGTTACCTCCCAGCTCTGCCCCCAACAAGCTGAGCTTCTAGAGTGGCTCATTTGGCTTCTGTGGGCCAGGGTCCCCTCACTTCATAATGAGCAACTTTAAGTAGACAGTTTTCAGTAGAAGACGCCTCGCTTCTCCTAAGGGGCTGAAAGAGAAGCCGGCCTGTGCACATTCAGTGTGTGAACTGAACGACACACAGATAATCCTCAGCTACCCTAATATCGTAAAAGAAAGACTGAACAGCCAGCCAGCCTCCCAGCAGCATGAAGCATTTGGTGCTCTCCAAAGCCTTCCACCACCCAGGAGCGACACCGGCTGGACCAGCAGTCAGTCACGAGACGTGGATGGCATGGACAGAGACGGCAGGAATGCAGAAGACAAAGCCGTCCTAGAAGGACAGATCTAGCCAAAGACAGGAACAGCTGAGGGCTGGCTCCCAGGGTTCCCTCTGCACAGGGCCTGCAGTAGGAGCCTGTCACTCTACTCTGGGCTCCTCAGCCTGCTGTCTCTGGTTGCACTGGGCCTGCTGTGTCCTTGTCCTTCCTGTCCTGCATGATTTTCCCATCCTGAGTCTATATGTTGAGCCCCTGAGATGTCCAGCAGTGGATAAGATGAATGAACCTGGGTTTCCCCTGCAGGTTTCCCCAGCAGGTTAACAAAGGGATTGTACTGGGAACTTTCAGAGTCACCTGTCAGTGAGAATTGGTCAGTGCCAGCCTGGGGACACAGCGGTTTGCTAATACAAGAAAATGACTCACTAGACCCAAAAAGTCTTCACCTTTCCTGTACAAAGCAATCGCTTGTCACTTTTCAAAGCTTAAGACCTTGGTATGAAGAAGATGTGAGAAGGCAGGAACCATAAAAGACTGAAGCAGAGCAGAGGAACAGGGGCCACCTGCCCCCTTGCCTCATGCTGTGGACACTTGTACTGCAACATATCCATGCTGTATGAGCATGAAGCCTCTGGTACCCCCTTTGATGATAAAGTTGACAAAGAACAGTGAAGACTAGAAGGACTTAGCGTGGAAGGCAGTCAACCCTTATAACAGCATCTATGTTCATCATAGAGCCTCCGTTAATTTGGGGGGCCAAACACATTATATCACCTATCCACCAGGTTCCTCCCAAAGAGGCAGTGTGCTGATTTAAACCTCAGTCTTTCCCACTTATCAGGTATTTATCAGCACCAGACATGGCTCCTGGGTCATGAGCCGAATCTCTGAAGACGGCTATCCTTGGGACATAGTGTTCCACACTAGGTTCAGCTCCACACTCAGAAACATTCTGCCACGAACCATTGTCAAATGGATGATGGAGCAGCAGATGAATCGGTGGTTCAACCATGAAAACTATGGTCTTCTGCCTCAAAACAAGTGAGTTATTCTGCTTTTTATGATCATACCCATTGGTAAGCTGGGTTGGCTGAAGGTGCCTCTCTTTAAAAAGATCCACATTGGTGACCTGATAGTTTGAGACGTAACCTCACAGCATGTAGCACCCAGGCTCTGTAGTGTGATCTCCCAATGTAATCTGTACGTAGACACACCAGAAGCTGCTCCAGATAGCAGAAGTAGGAGTGCTGGGAAGAACAATCCGGCACCCAGACTTGCCTGGCCCTGGAGAAGGCTGCTCAAGAGACTGCAGCCCTTTTCAGAGGGACGGGGTGGGAAGCAAGCAGCTGCTGAGTGATGAGTTATGCATGACCCATGCAGTGCCCCTTGAGGGCTCTTCCCATGGGCAACTTTGGAGAACCTATTCCTTTCTCTTTGCCAAAAGGCAATTATTGGTTGATGTCACAGTTGTATATCATTGATACTGTAAGCACAAGCAAACGTTTTTCTTTAGTTGATAACAGACTCCTACCATTTTGTAAAAAAAATAGATCTTTAGAATCTTAACAAACTCTAGGAAACAGCCACACTCTGAGATCTGACGCATGAACCATGTGTTGTCCCACTAAGAAAGAAAGAAAGAAAGAAGAAAGAATAATCAGAAACCCACTTCCCTCCACCATCCACGTGACCACATATAGAGTCCTTCGATAACTGGGACCAACCAATATCACCAGACCTAACTGTACACATTACTTTTCACACTGATCCCACAGTAGATTTCATTGTTAATTCAAAGATATTTCCTCTTCCTTACTTATGAGGATGTAGGAATTAAATGAAACAGTAAAATAAAGCTGGATAATAGAAAAAACCACAGAAGCACCAATTGGATAATAATCACCAACATGCTCAGGGATTTACCATAGTGCTGGCATTCACTCTCTCCTTGAAAAGTCTTCACCCACATCACTTATGTGTTTTCCTTCATTTAATGAAGGAGGGATCTGGGCATGAGAATGAAATCAGATAAGGGCTGAAGCAGCCCAACTAGCCAACTTAGAGCCTTACGGACATCCGAGAAAGTCCTTTCTTTCAGAGCTGCCTCCAAAAAATGGCAAGAGGGCCCAGACTCCTCAGTGAAAGGTCCTCCTGTCTCTGTCTGTGTGTCTCAGATACCTTCTGAAAGAACCCATCCTGAATGACGACCTCCCAAGCCGTCTGCTCTATGGAGCCATCAAGGTGAAGCCCAGGGTGACTGGGCTCACGGAAACCTCGGCCATTTTTGAGGACCACACAGTGGAGGAGGACATTGATGTCATTGTCTTTGCCACAGGATATACCTTCTCTTTTCCTTTCCTTGAAGACTCACTTGTCAAAGTGGAGGATAATAAGGTCTCGCTGTATAAACACATGTTCCCCCCTCAACTGGAGAGGCCGACCCTGGCATGTGTGGGCCTCATCCAGCCACTGGGTTCGATTTTTCCAACCGTTGAGCTCCAGGCACGCTGGGCAACAAGGGTTTTCAAAGGTGAGTGGGCAGCGTGACCTTCTCCATCTCTGCAGCTCCACCTCGATTGGGAGGCTTCTCCCCAGCAGGGCTGCTCTGTACCCCCTCAGAAGGCGGTTACTCCACACTGGGGCTCAACTCTGCTCAACCAAAATTCAGTGAGCACCTGTGCTGGAACCTGGTAGCACTGGGAGAAATTTAAACAAAAGGTTTTAACATCATATGGCAAATACTTTAGTAGAGGACTGTCCAAGGGCTATGGGAAGGGACAGGTACCTAGTGGCACGGCATAAGGGGAGGGCACCTGGCCAAGGGAACCTGCAGGGTGGCTGGGTTTCTAGGTGCAGTGAAGGAGTCGCCTGAGAAAGCAGAGACTCCTTGCATCTGGAGAGTCACAGGGTCCTTGTCATCCCAGAACACAGTGGGTCAGGTGGAGAGGGATGAGAGAAGAGCCCTAGGGAAGACAAAGGGGGCAGGAGACACACTGTGCACCGTGCTGGGCATCCTGGGTTGCCAAGTGTCAACTGGTTCTTCCTGAATCTGCTGCACATAAACTCATCTGATGAAAGCCTGGGGACCCTTGTTGGTTAAGTCTGGCCTGGGGACCTGGAATCTGTGTTTGAGAAAGGGCTTCAGCCACAGACATCAGTGAAGAGGTATGAGCAAGGAAGAGGCACGGACGGGCAGATGAGACGTACAGTAGATTGTGCCATCAGTGTGTGCAACAGAGGAACGAGAGGGGAAGGAATGTGGCTCGGGACCAGCAAGGAGGCCACTGCAGGCATCTGTGCTGAAGTGTGACATGCCTGGGCCAGAGCACATGGTGCAGGAGAGGATGGGAACGTGAGAAATCAGTGAGGACAGAAGCAGCAGAGGAAGGGTGGGTTCAATGTGGGATGAGAGAGGGACAGTGACTGGCTTGCAGATGCCACATTGGGAACCGGGTGGATAGCAGAGCTGGGGTGGACAGGCAGGTGGAAGAAGATGCAAGTCTGGACAAGAGGGCTGCAAGGATGTGCTCAGCATCTGGCCCCTGAACTGAGGTGTCAGATGGCTGGCCACTTGCAGGGACCATTCTTCAGTAATCTGAAGCTCAGGGGACACCTGTGCACAGGACATGGACTGGCAAGCCCACAATCAGGAGTCCTGCCCTGAGCCTCCTCCCTCC